>PVJL010005857.1:0-101346 GCA_004026885.1 Lyroderma lyra
TGGCACTATAGTTCTTACCATATTATTGACTACATTCTCTATGCTTTACTTTATATTCTCATGACGAATTTGTAACTACCAATTTGTACTACTTAATCCCTTCACTTTTTTTCACCATGGCTGCCAAACCCCTCCTATCTGGCAGCCATGAGCTTATTTCCTGAAACTATGAGTTTGTTTCTGTTTTGTTTTTTCATTTATTTTGTTTAGATTCACTTAGCCTAATATCTTCCAGATACATCTGGGTTGTAGCAATTGGTAACACCTCATTCTTTTTTATGGCTGAGTAATATTCCATTATATATGTGTACCACTAGTTCATTATCCAATTATCTATTGATGAACACTTGGGTTGCTTCCATATCTTGACTATTGTAAAGGGCTGCAATGAATAGAGGGGTGCACATATCGTTTTGAATTAGTGTTTTGGATTTCTTTGTGTAAATACCCAGGAGTTTTATATTCCGCATATGAGTGAAATCATGCAGTTCTTTGTTTTTTTTGTTTTTTCTATAAAACTGAAAGCAAAGAAAAAAAGAAATGAAGAAACAAATAACCCATGAACACAATCGATAGTTTAATGTTTATTTGGGGACGAGTGGGTTAGGGAGGGGAGAAAGGGGAGGGGGTGGGAGAGGAGGGGGGGAAGCTAAATATAAGGTGATGGAAAGAGAGGTCACATTAGGTGGTGAACTTATTATACATCAAGTTGACAATGCACTGTAGAATTGTATGCCTGAAACCTATGTAATCCTTGCTAACAGATGTCACCCCAATAAGTCTAACAATAAAAATGAATTAAAAAAAAATACCCAGGAGTGAATTTGCTGAGTCATGAATTAGTTCTATTTTTAATTTTTTGAGGACCTTCCATACTGTTTTCCATAGTGACTGCACCAATTTGCAATCCAACCTATAGTGCACAAGGGTTCCCTTTTCTCCACATTCTCACCAGCACTTGTTGTTTGTTGATTTATTGATGATGGCCATTCTGACAGGTGTGAGGTGATATCCATTGTGGTTTTAATTTGTATTTCTCTGATGATTAATGAAGCTGAACTTTTTTTCATCTGTTTATTGGCCATGGGTGTGTCTTCTTTGGAGAAATGTCTATTCAGGCCCTCTGCCCATTTTTTTAATCGGACTGATAGCTTTTTTTGGTGTTGTGTGAGTTTTTTTAAAAATAAATTTTGGGTTTTATTTCCTTATTGGATATATCCTTGGTGACTATATTCTCCCACGCAGTAGGTCATCTTTCCATTTTGCTAATGGTTACCTTTGCTGTGCAAAACCTTTTTAGTTTGATGTAGTCTCATTTGTTTATTTTATAGTTTTTTCAATTCCTTGCATTTTAAATTCATTCTTAGAATATTCTTCTCTCTGTTTTAATGCCTACTTGTTCTTGCATGGTACCTATGTTATACATTAAAGCCTTTACTGTAGTTTGTGTCTTTCATCTATATAGGTTATCTAATTTTTTGGCATACAATTTTTCTTAGTATTCCCTTACAATTTTTATTTCTGTGATGCTTTAGCAATGCCATCTCTTCCATTTTTTATTTTCTGATTTCTGATTTAAGTCTTCTCATTTTTTCTTGGTCAGTCTAGCCACATGTTTGCCAGTTTTGTTGATTTCTTTAAAGAATGAAACTTGGGTTTTATTGATTTTTCTGTTTTTTACATTTCAGTTATTTCCACTCTAATTTTTATTATTTTCTTCCTTATTTAGCTTTCAGTTTAGGTTTTTCTTCTTTTGTATATTTTATTAAAGTGATAGTTGAGATTGCTTCTCTTATTTCTTTATATATATATATTAAAGATAAACAATTATAAGGGTAAATTTTCTTCTGAGCACTGCTTTAGTCCCATCTTCTAAGTTTTGATATGTTGTGTATGTGTTTGTAAAATTTCCAATTTTTTTTTCTTCTATAGATTTCTAGCCTCATTCTATTCTGGTTGGAGAACATACTTTGCATGATTTCGATTCTTCTCAATTTGTTAAGACTTGTTAATCTTAATATATGGTCTTTCCTAGAAAATGTTACATGTGCACTTACAAATAATATATTTCCTGCTGTTGTTGGGGGGAGTGTTTTATAGATGCTTATTAAGTATAGATGGTTTATAGTGTTGTTCAAGTCTTTTATTTCTTTGTTGATATTTATTCTCGTTGTTCTATCTATTACTGAAAGTGAGCTTTAGAAGTCTTCAGCTGTTATTTTTCACTTGTCTATTTTTGCATTCCATTATCTCAGTTTTGCTTCATGTATTTTTGGTTCTGCATATGTTTATAATCATTATATTTTCCTGATAGATAGATATTTTTACCATCATAAAATGTCTTTTATCTCTAGTAACAATTTTCATCCCAAAGTCTATTTTATTTGATATTACTATAGAAACTCATAGGTCTGTTTTGTTTACTGTTTTCAAGATATAGTTTTCCCATCCTTTTAATATCAACCTATTTGTTCTTTGAATCTAAAGTGTTTCCTTGTAGACAGCATAACTTGTATCATGTTTTATTTTCATCCATTCTGTCCTTCTCTGCCTTTGGACTGTAGTGTTTAATATGTATCCATTTAATGTAATTATTGATAAGGTAGAAATTACATCTGCCATTTTGATATTTGTTTTCTATATCTTATAGTTATATTTCTCTATTTTTCATTATTGATGTATTTTGTATGAAAAATATTTTTGTAGGGTATTCTCTTAATTTTGTTGTCATTTAATTTCTTTTTAAAGTTATTTTTTATTTATTGTTTTGAGGATTATAATTAACATTTTAACAGTGGGTCAGATTAGTATCACCTTAAGTTTAGTTGTATATAAAACTTTTGCTTTTATATAATTCTATTTGCTCATCTCCTTAATGCTGCTGTTGTCATCCAAATTATATCTTTATACATTGTGTGACCTTTAATACATATTTATGATTATAGCTTTATGTAGTTGTTTTTCAAATTAGATAGTAATAAAAGAGTATAAGGATAAATTTATAGTTTTTTAAAATATACACCTATGTAGCTACCTTTGCTTGTGTTATTTCTTTATATGGATTTGAGTTACTGTCTAGTGTCCTTTTTTTCAATCTGAATAACTTCCTTCAGTATTTCTTATAGCACAACTTTACTAATGAAGAATTCTTTGTTTTTGAAAAATCTGAAAGTGTCTAAAATTTTGCTTTATTTTTTAAGAATAGTTTTGCTGGCATAAGATACTTGGTTCACAATACTTTTCTTTTAATGCTTTGAGTATGTCATCTCACTACCTGCTGGCTTTCATGGTTTATAGTGAAAAATCTGCTGTTAACCTTATTGAAGATCCCCTGTGTGTAATGAATTACTTCTCTTATTGCTTTTAATATTCCTTTGACTTTTACCATTTTGCTTATAGTGTGTCTAGATGTGAATCTCTTTGTGTTTATACTATCTGGATTTTGTTGAAATTTCTGGATGTGTTGATTAATATTTTCATCACATTTAGGAAAATTTCAGCCTTTATTTCTTCAAATATTCTATTTGTTTCAATATTGTCCATCTGGAATTTCCATTTGCAAATGTTGGTCAACTTGGTGATATTTCACAGATCTATGAGGCTCTGTTCATTTATTTTCATTCTCTTTTCTCTTTCTCAGACTAGATACTCTCAATCTTCAAGTTTGCTGATTCTTCCTTCTGCCTGCTCAAATTCTATGTTGAGATCTGCTAGTAAAATTTTCATTTCAGTTATTGTACTTGTTATTCTTATAGTTCTCTTTAGATTTTTAGACTGCTTTTTAGTTCTTTGGATACATTTACAATAGTTACTTCAAAGCCTTTGTCTAGTATGTTTTATGTCTAGGCTTCTTCAGGGACAATTTCTATTAACTGCTTTGTTTTCTGTTAGGAAACAAAGATATACATTTTTTGTATATTTCATAATTATTTTGTGAAAGCAAGATATCTTAAGTAAAATAATGTAACAAGTATGAAAATAAAATTACTGTTTCTTGTTAGGGTTTGTTTTTATTGCTGTTTCTTTCTTTCTTTTTTTTAATGACTTTTCTAAACAATTTTGAAAAATCTGCGTTCTTTGTCATAGGTCACTAAAATCTCTGCTTGGTTAATATACTGGTCAACTATAGTTTGATAGGGATTTCTTTAAATGCCAAGAACCAACAAGTATCGTTCTTTGCTAAGGGACTCAGCGTGTATGTGTTGGAGCATGCCTTCAATATTTAGACAGGCAGTTTACAGCTCTCTCCTAGTCTTCTCTTTTTACTTGTGCAGAGCCTGAAGTCAGTCAGAAGTGAAAATTTAGGGCCTCTTAGGTCTTTCCTTAGTATGGTCCCAGCTCTGGACATGTACAAAGCCCTATATATTTGTTGTGGCTTTATAGGTTTTCAGGTATCAGGATTTTCCAAAGCCTCCTATAGTCTCATTCTCTATTTTTTAAAAGCTTTTGATTACCTTACTGTTTGTCCCATTTGTTATTCAGTGCCTCAGGCAGCCATTACGTTAAACAGTTTTCACTGATATTTTCAACAATTTCCCATAGGTGAAAAGCTATTTGTATTTAATGAACTCTCAGTTAGGTTAAATAATGAAAGGTTTTCTAGAGAAACACCAGGCATATCAAATAAAGACATTCTGCCCCTTCCAGGGGCTGCTAAGCTTCTTGTTTGAAATGTATTTGTAGGCTATTTGTTTTCAAGGGGACCATGGAGCTGGGCAGTAGGGGTGGGAATAGAGCAAGTTAAAATGCCACAAAGCTTGTTGCACTTGCTTAGCTTCAGACATATTTTTCTTGAATACACATTCCTATACACATTGCTGGAAGTC
Source organism: Lyroderma lyra (assembly GCA_004026885.1). Classification (NCBI taxonomy): domain Eukaryota; kingdom Metazoa; phylum Chordata; class Mammalia; order Chiroptera; family Megadermatidae; genus Lyroderma; species Lyroderma lyra. The sequence continues at coordinate 4,827 of PVJL010005857.1, forward strand.
TTTGGTTAATTTTTGAGTCCTGAAAAGTTGATTCTATTTTCTTCAGTGTTTTAATTGTTGTTATGCAGAAAATTGTTTTTGAATATTCTCACTTTACCATTCTTCTATTCATGAAACTTTAAAAAGCTAGGGAAATATTGTCCACATGAGATTTTATAGTTCAATAAAACATCTCAATGATTACTTCACATGGGATAATTACTACAATGAGGAACTAATAAATATCACAAGCCCAAGTCTTAATGCCTGTGACCAACACGGGAGGGGTTTGCAATTCCTCCTTCTAGAGGTTGAAATTTCCTGGTAACTGTATATCTCTATGAGTAATGATGTGATGTGATGGCTCACATATTAGGGAGAGGAAAAAATTAAGGCACATAGAAGTTGTGACATTCTCCTAATTTTGCATATCAGTGGAAAAGCCAGATTAGCTCCTACTTCCTTTGAACCTTGGTTTTGGCAGAATATTTACTTATTGTTATGGAACTAGAAATTGTTGGCTAGGAAGAAATAAAAATAATTTTCTCTGTGAAGCAAGGAGCTCTTATTGTAACTTTAGTGCCTCTGAGGTTTATCTTAAATACAAAGAAAGCAGAATTCATGTTTTAAGAACAAAATAAAATTTAAAAAATACATTTTGAAATTGGTTGTCACAAATAGCATAATACCCAATAGATCAGATGAGGGATATCTCCATGAAAACCTCTCCAAAGCATCAAGGACAAAAATGGTGTCTTTCAAAAGAATTTGTTAATAACAATAAAATGTGGATGGCTTAAAAATAAAAAAAATGCACAAAAAAATTTTCTGGTAAGATGGTAGAGTAGTTAAACCTTGTGCTTGGATCCTCTGATGACCACATCAAAATTACAACTAAACTATAGAACAACCATCACTGAGAATTGCCTGCAGGTTAGCTGAAACAAAACTCTACATAAAGGATTAACAGAAGAAGTCACCTTGAGACTGTAGAAGGGGCAGAGATGTGTAATGGGCTTGTCCCACACCGACATATGACATTTAAAAATTGGGAGGAATATCTTAGGTGTGGAGATCACCCCTGGGAGGAGTGAGAGATCCCAGTCCCACACAAGGCTCCCCAGCCCAAGGTATTAGTGCTGGAGAGAGAAGTCCCTATAATGTATGTCTGTAAAAACCAGCAGAGATTGTGGCTGAGTGAGATGGAGGGTGGCTGCAGTCCCAGGCATTCCTCTTAAAGGGCCCATGCATGGACTTATTTGCTGACTGATGGGCTCACTCACTCTGAGCTCCAGGGCTAGAGCAGCAGCTCAGAAGGCACTAGGGACATATGGGAGGAACTGAGTTGTGTAGCTTCAGGGTGAGGGCTGGAGAGGCAGCTTTCTCCCAGACAGAGGAGCTGACATGGTGGTTGCCATATCTGAGTCTCCATGAACTTGGTCAATACTGTTTCCTCACCCTACCCTGGTGATTCTGAAGCCCCACTCCACCCACTTTTAGGCACACCCAAGCCACTTCCAGGGGCTCTCATGCAAACAAACTTCCTTGGCTTAAGCTGTCATCTTAAAATGTTTCAAAGGTTCACAAAACCCCAAGAAGCAGCATCTAGCTTTGGTACCTCTGGCTGAGCAGCCTTAAGCCTGGCAGTAGCAACAGCTGGCCTTGGTTTGTGGCTTGGCCATTTGAGTTGCCTCCAAGCACAGCGTGGGTAGTGGCCATCTATGGATTGCTTTGTGGCTCATGCCAGGTGGCTCCAGGAAGGACACAGGCCAAGGCTGAAATTGGCCTGCAGTGGCTCCCCTCTCAGCAGGCCCAGGGCTGGCATGCCAAGTGGCTAGTTTTGGCTGAGCCGGAGCATCCTCTTGCCATCTCCAAGAATGATACACACAAAGGGCAGGCTGGTAAGGCACTAGTGCCTGCTAAAGTGAATCTTGCTCTATAGGGTCAGAGCCTGCACCACAGCTCCTCCACTATAGTCAAAGTCAGTCCTCACAACCAATCAACCCAATGGTAAATCCCTCTCACTGATGTGCAAACAGCAACCGAAGTCCGACTACAACAGTATGGCACATGCAACCCACACAATTGACACACTTGGAGCTCTTGGCTCTGGTGACCAGGAAGACTGCACCACTAGGCCCCACAGGACACCTATTACATAAGGCTACTCTGATAAAACCAGAAGACATAGCAGCTCTACCTAATACATAAAAAACAAAACAAAACAAACAAACAAATAACAGAAGGGCACAGTCAAAATGGGGAGAAAAAGAAACATGTTTCAAATGAAAGAACAGAACAAAGCTCCTGAAAAAGAACAACACAAAATGGAGACAAGCCATCTACCAAATGCAGAATTCAAAACACTTGTTATAAGGCTGCTCAGTGATCTCAGGGAGAACTTCAGCAAAGTGATAGAAAACATAAAAATGGAAATAGAAAATGGCAGAAGTAAAAAATATAATAACTGAAATGGAAAATACATTAGAGGAAATCAACAGTACATTAGATAAAGTAGAGGATCAAATCAGCAATTTAGAAGATAAGGTAGCAGAAAATTCCCAATCAGAACAGCAAAAAACAAAACAAAACAAAAAATACACACACACACACAAAACCAAACAAAAATCCCCCCAAAAGCCAGACAAATGAGGACGGTTTAAGGGGCCTCTAGGACAATATTAAGTGTACCAACAGTCATACCATAGAGGTTTCCAGAAGGAAAGGAGAGATAGCAAGGAATTGAAAACTTATTTGAAGAAATAATAATGGAAAACTTCCCTGACCTGGTGAAGGAAATAAATATTCAAACCCAGGAAGTGCAGAGAGTCCCAAACAAGATGAGCCCAAAGCGGCCCATATCTAGACACATCATAATGAAAATGCCAAAAGTTAAAGACAGACAGAATTTTAAAATCAAGAGAAAAGTAGTTAGTTACCTACAAGGGAGCTTCCATATGACTGTCAGCTGATTTCTCAGCAGAAACTTTGCAGGCCAGAAAGAATTGGCCTGAAATATTGAAAGTGATGAAAAGTGAGAGCCTATAACCAAGATTACTATATCCAGGAAAGCTGTTACTTAGAATCAAAGGACAAATAAAGAGTTTCCTAGACGCCCCCCCCCCCAACAAAAAAGCTAAAGGAATTTATCACTACCAAATCAGTAGTACAGAAAATGTTAGGACGTTTTCTAAGGTGAAAAAATAAAAAGATAAAAAATATGAATAATAGAATGGCAATAACTATATCTATCAATAATTACTTTCTCTGTAAATGAATTAAACACTCCAATCAGAAGGCAGGGTGGCTGAATGGATAGGAGAATAAGACCCTTACATACGCTGCCTATAAGAGACTCACTTCAAAGTGAAAATCATAGTCTGAAAATAAAGGGATGGGAAAAAGATATTTCATGAAAATGGAAACAAACAAACAAAACAAGTTGGGGTAGCAATACTTATACCACACAAAATAGACTTTAAAAGAAAGGTTATAACAAGAGACAATAAGGGCCTAGTAATCCCATTGCTGGTATTTACCCAGAGAAACCCTACTTTAAGGGACATGTGCATCCATATGTTCATTGCAGCATTATTTATAATAGCCAAGATAGGAAGGCAACTTGAGTGTCCCTGAGTAGGTGAATGAATAAAAAGGAGGTGATATCTATCTATCTATCTATCTACACACACAAACACACACACACCACACACACGCACGCACGCACACACACATGCATACAATGGAATATTAATCATTTAAAAAGAATGAAATCTTGCCATCTGCAACAACATGGATGAACCTGGAGGATATTGTGCTGAGAGTAGTAAATCAGACAGAGGAAGACAAATACTATAGGATTTCACTTATAAGTGGAATCTAAAGAACAAATAGATTCCACTATTTCTTCTTTAGATACTCATAGATACAGAGAACATTTTGATGGTTGCCAGATGGTAGGAGGTGGGTGAAAAAAGGGGAAGGGATTAAAAAGTACAAATTGGTTGTTACACAGTGGTCATGGGGATGTAGGGTGTAGCATAGGGAATATAGTCAATAATTCTGGTGTCAATATATATGGTGTCAGATTTATTTGGATGAAGGTGGGAGGGGGCATTGGGGGCAGGGTGAAAAAGGTAAAGGGTTTAAACCGGTAGTTACAAACTAGTTATGAGCATGTAAAGTACAGCATAGGGAATATAGTCAATGATATGGTAATAACTGTGTAGTGTAGGGTGAGTACTTCTTAAATTATATGAATGTCTAACCACTATGCTGTGTACTTAAAATAGATAAAAAATAGTATTGAATGTCAACAAAATTGAAAAATTATAAAAGGGGGAAAAAGGAGAAGGGTAATAAGTGGTTGAGATTTCCAACTATAAAATGAGTCATGAAGATGTCATGTACACCCCAGGGCATATAGTCAATAATATTGTAATAGTGGTGTCAGATGGTTGCTGGACTTACGGTGATCACTTCTTTAGGTATATAAATGTTGAATAACTACAGTATATACCTGAAACTAATATAATATTGTATGTTAGCAATATTTTAATAAAAATCTTAAAATATAAAAAAATGCAATGTTTGATTGTAAGCAACTACCTCAGCTTGATTTATATACTTTACTAACACTAGGTTTGCTTTCATATAGACTGCTACTTGATTTTTTAACTCTGAATAGCATTCTTGTTCTTTTAAGGAACAGAACTTTATGTCTTACAATCCTTGAGTCCTTGACTAGTAGATTCATGTGCATGGATGGGTAAGTTGTGGAATCTTATCTCTGAGGTCTTGAAGTTGGGTGCTGCACGGACTTAAACAGTTCTTTGGGATACCAAGATGGGATGGAAATACAACGTATAGAGGGACCCTTCTGTTTTCCTCTCCCTACCCCTCATTGTTTTATTGTCTGAACACAGCTGCTCTCCCTCCTAAAATTCCCAGCCTATTCACACGCACTCTACAGTCATTCAATGCTTCAGGGAACTGGCAAGTAACTTTTTATAGAACAGTTGAACACCTCAGTAATCATTGTGGATAAGATCTACCAATGGATGCTAAAATTAATGGGTGAAAATTTGAAGAGAAATAAGATTTGCTTAGTTTCAAAGTATCTTCCCAAAATATTAACTCCAACTGTTCAAGGTTAACATCACCAATAAGAAGATATATTCACATTGCAAAGCTCTTGATATGATGCACCAAGGACTCAGAATAATTTCATTGCCAAAAAAGCATAAATAACCTCATGCAAACCACGAGAAAACATTGGACAAAACTAAAGTGAGGAACATGTTACAAAATAAACTATCAGTACTTTTCAAAAGTGTCAAAATCATGAAAGATAAAGAAAGACTAAAAAATTTTTCAAAGATAGAAGACTAAGAAAATATACTCTGAATGCAATGTGCAATCCTGGATAGTATACTGCAACAGAGAAAGGACATCAGAAGTCAAAGTGATAACATTTAAATAAGGTCTGTAGTTTAGTTATTAGTATTGCACTTGTGTTAATTTCATAGATTTGATATCTGCAGTAAATATCCAAGGTGACATTAGAGGAAGCTCATGGGGGTCTATAGGAATACTTTGTACTATTTTTGCAGCTTTCTGTAGGTGTAAGATTAATTTTAAAAAGTTTTAAAAAATCATTACACTCAATTTTTAACATTTTAAAGAACTATTTTTTATTCCTCTAATAATTTCTTTCATCCTACTCAAAAACTTGATATTTTTGGACAATTCTCTAATGAGAATATGACTAATGCAGACTATGGGTGGAAACACTTTGAAAGAAAATAAAAAAGAATTGTACCAAGGCAGGGTTGTATTCTCAAATTCTCACGCTGCTTTATCAAAGTTTAATTTATACCCGGTTTTGTGTTAAAATGCATTAAACAGTGGTGGCGTTGTTGAACTAACATAGTTTACAAAAGGCATGGGATTTAACTTAGAAATTCCTATTTTGAATATTATCTGGAATAGAGAAACTTGTTATTCACAGCTAAATACTTAATGATGTAGCTGGAATTTTTATTCATTGGGGGCTTCAGAATCTATTCCTTGTAGATTACTTTAAATGCTTAAACACTGGGAGTTTTGTTTTGTTGATTTTTCCATATTTAAAAGATGTTTAAAAGCAAATGAGACATGGAAATTTTTTATGAGATTGACATGCTGCCTACTGTGCTAAGGAGGGCACTTTTGGAATTAAAAAGATGGTATATAATCTTGAGTATTATAATTTGTAGTTGGCTATAAATATGGATAGTTAGGAAATCCTACTCATCTCATCTAAAAAAAGTACCAACCAAATCCATGCTTCTAACCCTTTAATGTGCAGAGGAATCCTTGGTGGATTTTAAGATGCAGATTCGAAGTCGGCCGGTGTGCACTGCACCCTGAGACTCTGCACTCTTTTTTAAATTCATTTTTATTCTTAGACTTATTGGGGTGACATCTGTTAGCAAGGATTACATAGGTTTCAGGCATACAATTCTACAGTGCATTGTTGACTTGTATAAGTTCTTAAGCAACTTCCAGAATATGCAGTGCTCTGGCCCATTTTGAGTGACACGGACCTAAATGACTGGAAAGGAAATGCTACAAATAAGTCCTGTCTACCTCAGGTGTCAATTTTCAGAGAAGGAATTTCTTTTTTTTTTTTTTTTTTTTTTTTTTTGTAGTATGTGGGTAGCTCCCTGACTGGAAATCGAACCCAGGCCGCAGTGCCGACAGCGCCAGCACCTAAGCCTTAAGCCACTCCACCACCAGGGAACTCCCAAATTTAATTTTTAAAAAGTGAAGTGTTTAAATACCTTAAGGCAGTATGGCTGATAATTAAAATTTGAGGAAATCTCTCCAATGAAGCGAACTCTGGAGGCAAGGCATGCTGTGTGAGATACACCAGTCACTTCAATGTCAGATGTTGCCTGAGCAGAAATGTGGAAAGGGAAGAAACTGAGGATTCAGTCCGAAATTAAGCTGAGCCAGTCACCCACCCCAGCTAGGGTGGAAGGAAAGCTTCACCCACGCGACAGAAATGTCTCAGGAGGATGTTTACCACTGCCACCAGAGGGCGCACCACCACAGCTTTTCAAGGTTAGTGGTTCAGGCTCTCAACTCTTGTTGGGGCGCTGGTAGCAGTATGGTAGTAACAAGGTGGGGCCACCCCATTGTTTTAGAACCTGAACTCGGCTCTCAGGTGACCAGGACTTGGTGATGGGTCATGGGTTCACCACTAAAGAAGTTTCACTTGGCAGTTGAGCTGGGCTTGCAGTGAATTCCAACCTGCAGTTAGATTACAGGTGCTGCGGAAGGACGGTTTGCAGTGGGTGTCCCCAAACGGGTATCAGAGGGTTGTTAAAGTGCGGGGCGATCAAAATGTCTCATTGCTGCACATGTCCTTCTGAGGAAAGGTTGTTGCCCACTTTCTAGTTAACAATGAGGAAACTGAGACACAAGTGTGGCTCTCGGGCCGTCCTGGAATCACAAGTCCTGCGTCCTGCTCTAGCCAGCAAAGGCGCCCACCCGCTGGCCTGCCCCTCCCCCGCCCTTACACGGAGGTGGCTCAGAACCAAGCCTCAGGGTGCAGGGCAGTCAGCGGTGAAATGCTCGGCTCCCACAGAAAGGCACTCCCAGAGCCCTGGACCCACCCTTCTGCTCAATCCCGCCAAAGTTAACCATGTCAAATCCCTTAATTTAAGTCAACTTGTCTTAACTGCTTACACATGGACAGATTCTTTTAATTTTTATTTTTTTAAGTTAAAAAAATTGGACATGCCGGTGTCAGAAAAATATTTCTAAAAATATAAGAGTATAAAAAATGGAAGTCCCTTTTCATTCTCTGATCCCCACCCCAAATCCTATAATCCCAGCTCCAGAAGTACCTATTGCTGACCATCTAGAAAACGTGTGTGTGTGTGTGTGTATTTTTATATAAGTATATATGTATATATTTATGCATATGTATACATGAGGGGGTCCCCCAAACTGGAAGTATCTTCTGGAGGAAGGGCCCAGGTAGTACAGTCTTCCCCCAGGTAGGTGAATGTTCTAGGAGCCCATCTGCATCCTCGTACCTACCAGGGGTCTTGTTGTGAGAGGCTGTGAGGTTTTTCTTGTCTTTTTCGTGAGACTCAGCGTGGTTGCCCACTTCACGATGGTGATTTACACGAACCGTGTGTGGCATGACGACACACCTGCCCACACCAGGCGGAGTGTTCAGCAGCTTTTTACCAAAACAATGGCATGACCCCGTGCCCCACCATTCCTATGGACTTGATCTTGCTTTAGGTGACTTTTTGTTTGTTTCCCTAAGTGAAAAAAATCCTCAAAGGGCAAAGTTTCGCCAGTGTGGAAGTGGTGAAACAAAAAATGACAGAAGCACTAAAAAAGAGCAAAACTGACGAGTTCAAAAACTTGTTTGGAGCAGGTGGAAAAAGCATCTCGATAGGTGTGTTGCATCAAATGGAGAGGACTTGAAGGTGACTGAAGTTTAAACATGTAAGAATAAATATACAGTTTTCTATAAATAAATTCTGGTTTTTTTTGGGGGGTCCCCACTCATGTCTATTAATATTTATATGTGGACACATGTGTATATATATATCTAAATTATTTTGCTTAACTTTATAAAAATGACATTATACAATCCATAATGCAGCTTGCTTTTGCCATTTAAGATGGATACCATATCCATCTTAACCTTCAGGTGAGGTTTTGAAATTTAAAAATGATAAAACATTTTATGCATCTATTTTCTTGATTAAAAAGATGGGATTGCCAAGCCTATTATTTATATGGGAACAAAAATAAGCCTCCAAGGTCCTCCCTGGGCTTCCCTGCCACACTTGGCATCCTGTCTGCCGAAGTTCACACTGATAAAATAAAATCAGTGGGCTCTCCATGTCTTCTTCCTGATTGATTGTACAATGAACAAATGGCTCAAATTGTGAATATTTCATTTTTGTCCTCTGAGGATTGAAAATTTTAATCTCTATTATTTCCATGGCTCTGGATTTTTTTAAATAGGAGTATTTTCTTTTTTCTTTAAGTAGAACTTAGGTGACATAGGAGCTAGATACAGCTACAGGTATAGAGGGTGTTTGCATATTCTCTATCTTTAAAATACTGACAAAAAAGGGTTAGATAATTTATTTTTCCTTTTTAGATCTGCCCTCCAAGAACCACCAAAAATATATGCAAAGCTGTCCCTTTCTCTAGAATAGCAGCTCTGAAACCTAACACAGAAAAATCCCTGGGAGTGTGTGAGGCATATGGGCTTCTAGACCTCCTGAATCCCATTTCCTCAGGATGGACTGGGTCATGGACATCCCTCACGAGCTCCCTTGTACTTTTTCATGTCCACCAATGTTTGAAGGAAGTGAGGTTCCATGGCTCTGCCACGGACTGGGTGTAAATCTTTCCTGATGATACCATTCTATTTTCTTCTCATTTAGAAGAAGATGGAAAGAATGCACAGGAAATGGGTTGTGGTGACGTTTTCCATTAAAAGCTGCCTCCAAATTTTATGCACATCTTAGAAATCCTTTTATGCTGTCTTTAAAAGCTTGACCCCCTAAGTCTGCCGGTTGACTTGTCCTGCCGTTATCCTTGGGCCCCTCTTTTACGTAGCGTACCCAGTTTGAGAAGCAGCCGATGCCTGTTTCACTTTCAGTTGAAGTTCCTTATGAAACTAGTTAATCTGGGAGGTCATTTGTCTCCAACCCAGTGGCAGTGGCTTGGTTATTCTTGGCTTACACTTGGAAGGAAACTGAAACACCAGGTAAAAACAAGCAAACAAACAACAAACAACCCATCTACACTTAGGCAGCATGAAAAAAAAAACACATTTCAGATCTACACACCACTGTGGACAGATTCCACAGAAGCAAGGCTGAGCAAAAGTAGCCTCTGAAGCTCAAGGACAGGTGACAGTGACCTGGTGAAAGAGATGGGAAGAGGGTTACTGCCTGGTGAGGGGTTGGCAGGAAATGTTCTAAGATCTGGAACCCATGTAGGGTATATACACATATATAAAGTCACTGCGCAAAACGCTTAAGCTGTATGCATTGTCTTGCATGAATTTATATCTCACTAAGTTAAAAAAAGATGGGCAGCTGTAAATATAACAATGGTTCACTAGAAAAAAATATCTACAGTTACATCCATGTAGTGAGTCAAAATGACCAAACAAATGCAAACAGTTAGGCAAAAAGGAAGTGAATAATTGGAAACTACTATAAAATAAGCAGTTTCTTTTAACTGCAGCTGTAAACTTAACACAGCCCCACCTTGCAGATGTGGTGCTCTCAAATGCTTCATGACATGGAGTGTGGGATCAACACATTCATGGGAGTGATTATTTTGTGTTCTTCGAAATGCCGACAGCTCAGAATGAGGCTCAAGGAGCAGTTTTACCTGCTTGTTGATAAAGGCAGCAAACAAGAACGGGGTGGCAAATAAGCTTGTTAGGCCTTCCCGGATGAAGTCGGGTTTTGTCCAGATCTGGGTGACTGTGCATGTACAGGGTGACACCGGGCGTGGAGCAGCTGGCGAATTTGTTGTTTTCTGAGATTAGGCAGTGACCAGGGACGGGAGGTCTGGATGTTTAAATCTTTAGGCATGCACGGAGGGAGTGCTACATCCAAGGATTGTTTCAGGAACAATCCATGGGAGAGTTCCTGCCTTTTACTCCCCTATCCACCAGCACGTGGCCTTATGGTGTTTAAAGGCTTTTCTGTTTTAATGAGCATCTAGTGGTCTTTCCTCTCTTTGGTTGGACCACATTACCCTGTGTTATGGAGTAGCCACGGCCAGGAGGCTGATCGTGTGACCTCACCAAGCAAGTGGCTTCTCTAATATTTTCCCTCTCCTCCCTTCCTCCCTTCTCAGTTGGTGGTTTATCTGACACAACTGGCATTGTTTGGTGTTATGGAGACACAACCTTACTTTGTTGTGGAAACTGCCGTCAGGTCTGGGTGCTGTGGGGGAGGGGAGGCTGGAGACATGGAAATTATGCAGGAGGGTCCAGAAGATGCTGGTGTCTAGGCCCAGAGAAAGCCCTACTCACAGGGAAGTTAAGAGCTGGCCTGGCTGAGTGTCCGTGAGTGTTGTCACGGGAGGGTTTTATTCCTTGTTATTAAAGGCAGAGCTAGCAGAAAGATGAACCACGTCTATGCCTGCACATCAGGCTCAAAGTCTTTGCACAGAACTGAAAACTGGAATGCTAAGGGAGATTGAAACAGGGGGCATGGGAGGGTGACCCCCAGCACCCAGAGCAAGGGGAGGAGGTGCTCTATAAACATGTCTGTGTTATTTCTGAAAGGGTGAAGGCCCAAGCACACCTTGGCATGACCTCTCCCTTTCCAAGCAAGCAGATTCTCAGACAAACGTATCAGGGCCCGGAATTTCCCCCTAAGGCTCTTCGCACAACATGTGGAATCAAATAGATAGAGAAATAAAAGGCAAAAGCTACCGTGGAATTAATGAGGATCCTGATGATGAAAGATAAACAGCACATTAGTCATTTCAGATCCTGCTTCTAACAAACTCAGTTTCCTAAGGGAACTTCCAAAGATTGGGAGAAGCAGGACACAAATAACTGTCTTCCTCGGAAAAGGAGCCCACTGGGGTATGACTCCTGTTGGAGGGAGGGGAGAAAAGGGACTTCCTGACCAGAAAGGCAGCTTCCTTCTTCCTCCTGCAGAGCAGCCCTCACAGTGTGGGGTGAGGAACGCCCAGCCACAGTGCTGTCAGACTGGGGACCAGAAGCCTCCGGTTTTCTCCCTTGGGTGGTGGTGGGCTTCCTAGGGGTCTTTGTCTTTGCTGTACTTCAACACACCCCTTTGCTCTGAAATCTGTAAAAATGAACAAATCATTTCTATGTGGCACGGGACCGATCTCTCCATCTCTGGTTCTCTTCTTTTCACTCCCTGCAGGTGCTGAGAGACTCTCCAGGGAATTGCCAATTCTTGCTTTCTTCTCCTCCCCCTTCTTGCTCGATACTTCTCCCATCACCAGATTACACAATTCCTTGTGCCCGGGGCAATTTTCCCCTGAGCTAGAAGTGTTCGTTCTCTAACCCAATTAGTTCCAGATTCCCTCTCTCACTTTTATTTTTCCTATTTACACTAGAAAATGCTACCCGAGTGTCTTTCCTGGTTAGTTGAAAGACAGAGTATTCTGAGCTCCTAAACTTTCATTTCTGTGTCTATGAACGTTTCATGCAGGTAACGGACTACAGAATCCCCCCCCCACACACACACACACTTCAGTCTGGATGAACGTTCAGATTTTTAAAATGCCCTCAGTCTTGGGCAAAGCAAAGGGACAACCACATCGTAGGGCATTGTGGGGAAGGTGCTCTGATGTATGGCGAGACGCCAAGCTGAGAACAGGAGTAAATAAAATAAATGATACACCCAGGAAGCAAAAGTCTTGCACTCTTGTTGGGTGAAACGGCCCCTCTGTGGAAAGAAAGACACTTGTGACTGTTTTGTCCTTTGCCCGGACCCTCCTGTTCCCAGATACTGTTGGGGGTCATCTGGGAGGCTGTGGGCTAGGAGGTCACCCACAGGTGGGAACACACTTGGACAATGTGGAGCCCCCCGTAGACCTAGGAGTGAAGAAACCTGCACAGAGAGCCCCTCCTTCCTCCTCACCTCCCAGACATCTGCAGCTAGATTCCCTGATACCATCGGATTCCATGGAGACAGTCACGCAGACAGACACCTGTTTTCCAGGTGATCAATTTTTTGAAAAAGCCCTTTTATTTTCAGCCTCACCACGAAGACATCTTCTCCCCAGGGCTGTATCTGTCAGCCACCCTAGCTAGCAGCAGGAGGAAGCCAGGACGCCTGAGGAGGGTGGGTGTGCCTGAGACCAGGAGGTGTCCTAAATGGGTGCCTTCTGCAGGGCGGGGGGCCCAGCCGGGCTCCAAGGGGAGTTGACACCTTCAGTAGGTGAGGGCAGGAGCAGACCTGGAGGCAAGGGAATGGGGGTTGGGGGGACACTAGGGCTCTGACCCCAGAGTTAGGGGCAGATGAATGCTCCCTGCTGAAGGCCTGGAGCCCAGGAGCCTCTTCCCACGGTTGGCCAGGGATCCTCAGGCTGCTTCACCCAGGGACAGTGCCAGTTGCCTCCCCCTTCTCTCAGCCAGAGCATCGGGCTTGGTCCAGCACAATCAGGAAGTAAAGTGCGAGCCTGGGCCAGAGGGGGGAGCCAGGACACCCCTCGTGAGCCAAGAGCCTCTGGGGAGTCCTGTTCCAGGTCCGGAGCCTGGCGCGCAGGGGGATCCCCACAAGGGGGCGGAGGAAAACCCAGGAGGCCCGTGGGAGGAGGCGAGGCGGGTGGCTGGGCGATCCCCGCCACACGCACTCGCGGCGCCCGCTCGCTGGGCAGAGGGTGGGGAGGAGGCTGAAAAGACCCCGCGTTTCTCCGAAAGTTTCGGGCGAATCCATCTTCCTGGAGATCCGCCTTCTGGCGGCGTGTGCTTCCCGAGAGGGGGCCTCCTGCACCGCCCCCCTTGCCCTGGCACCTCACGATTGAAGGCTTGCGCACGGGGCTCCCTCCCCAGCTCAGTCTCCTCCTCACGCGCCCCCTCTGCGCGGTGCTGGCCGGCGTTGGGCGACGTCCCCGCACTGCCCCCCGCCCGCGCAAGAGCCGCTGCTCGCTGCAGGCTGCGGGGAGCTGCACCCTCCGTGCTCCCGCCTCGCCTCGTGTCCCCAGCGCGCTCCGGCCCCACTCGGCGCCGGCTCCCCGCGCGCGGACCATGGAGTAGGCGGGCGGCTCCGCGACGCGCTCCTGCAGCCGGCGAGGCCAGAGCCAGTCCGGGTGGCCTCGCCAGCCGGCGGAGTTGGCCAGTGGCGGGCCCTCCTCCCGCCGGTCCGTCCCTGCTCCTCCTCCTCTACCGCCGCCGCCCCCGCCTCCCGGCCGCCCCCGCCGCCCCCGCCGCGCCGCCGCCCGAGGCCGAGCGCGGACGCCGAGCGTGGGAGCCATGGCGCGCGAGGAGGAGAGGGACCCTGAGCGCCGGGAGGTGGCGGCGCGGGCCCGAGGCGAGGAGGAGGAGGAGGAGGAGGAGGAGGGACTGAGCGATAGCGACGACGAGGACCAAAACGAGAAGACCGGCAGCGGCGAGGAAGAGGAAAAGGAGGCGGCGGCGGCGACGGTCGGGTGGGAGCGCAGCGAAGACGCGCGGCTGCAGAGCGCAGGGCTGCCTCCCGCTGCGGTACCCTCCGCGGCCGCCCGCGACCGAAGCGGCCACCACTCGCCGGGGCCCCCGCCGTGGCCACTGCCCTGCCTTCCGAGGATGCCGTCGCCCGAGGAGGAGGACCGCGAGCGTCGCCGGAGTCGCCGGAGGGACCTACTGCTGAGCCAGCTCTGCTTCCTGGCCTTGGTGGCGCTGCTGCTCTGGTCGCTGTCGAGCATACAAGAGCATAATGGTGAGTGCTCGCTGCCTGCCCCGAGTGGGCGCTGCGGCTCCGGCAGCTCGGGGCTCCCTGGGCTGGGCACTGGGAGAGCAGGCTGGGCCGCCAGGCGGGGGTGCCGGGCACGAGCACTCCCACTGGCCCTTGGAAGGGCTCCTGCGAGGACCGCGCAGGGAGAAGTGGCTAGCATGCTGGGGCGCCTGGCTGCTGCTGGGAACCCTTACCTGTGCTTCTTGGCTCTGCCCTCCTTACCTACACACCAGAGGGAGTGGTGGTGGGGGTAGCGGTGGGGGCTGTCACCCTAAGCAAGTCCTCCATGGCCAATAATAAAGTTGTCTTGGTAGGCTAGGCTACCTGTAACCACCTGTACACTCTTCGGCTGGGAAAGGGGCTGGCTGACTGCTGACCACAGTTCTCCAGTGTTCTCCATACAGAGCAGGCGGGATGGACCAGGTGGAAAGCGCCACACCAGCCTTTCCAAAACAGGTGCTAGGAACTTGGGATAGGAAAAGAGTGGTCACCTGCCTAGGGTGTAGGCACGGATTTGTGCTCTTAAACTGACCAGCCACCGGGAAGGCTGATCCCTTTTGTGGATTTGCAGTTCTGGAGAAAGGGTTGGACTGGACTGCCCCCCATTCTACACTCTGCTCTCATGGTGCCCCCTGCATTGGGTCCACCTTCTAATTCACAACTTCATCTTTGTCCTTGACCTTTCTTGAGCTGAAATAGATCTTGTGAAGAAACTTGCTCACAACAGTTGTCCACTGAAAGCAGTTTGCAGCTGTCTAAAAACAGAGGAAAGACTTGGAAGAATAACTTGTAAAACGGTTTTATATTTTGGCCATTCAAGTGGCACGGTTCCTGGGAAAATAGCCATATACATGATTGTGAGAAAAAGCAGTTACAATAATGTGCTGTGGTGTTAACACAGATGTAGCGCTAACACACGGTGGCATGAAGTGCAGAATAAGGCATTCTGATACTGATGGGAAAACATTATTAAAGGTGCCCTCCATTGAAAAAGGCATCTCCCCCAAATTGACTGGTCTCCCGTTTCCTGGGGAAGGCAGATTGTCCGTCTTGGTTCAGGTCCTAGCAGATCCCTTGACAGACTTCATCATATATGGTAATATGAGAGTCTGTTCTGGTCTTCAGTAGAGCTGTGAAGACTCCACGGCTCTCCCCATTGCTCCTGAATCCCGGATTGTCTGGCGATGGGGACTGACATCAGGAAGGGGACTGTGCGCGGGGTGAGGGAAGCTGAACCTCCTTCTGAAGGCAGAGTCTGACCTGCCAGGCCTTAACCCCTTTCGCTCTCAGTGTCTGTGAGTGAGCCGGTGTGGACGTGGTCGCACCTTTGGAAAGGGCCGTTCCAAGTCAGTTCCATGCCAGCCATTTTTCTTGCGTGTTGGGGCTCTGTGAGTCATAGAGTTCCCACCACTTTCTAGAATATAAAATACATTTTCTTGTAGGTGGAGACTATGACCCATACAATTACATTCATCAGAGGCAGGGGGCTGCCTCGGCCCCCAGAAAAGCTGGGATGTGTCAGGGGAGGGAGTGTCAGACACTCTGCAAACTGGAAACCTGGTGACTGGAATGTCGTTTTGAAATGGTCTCCCTAGTAGTGACATTTGTGTTCAGGTGCCCCCGACTCAGATTCAGGTCCATAGCAGAGCCCTTTCCCCCATTCCTTCCCTTGATCTCTCTTTCTCCCTCTCCACCCCCCCCCACCATAAATGTAGGACTTAAGAAGACCCCCACCCCAGCAACTGAAGGTAACGTTAAAAGCAAACATTGTTAAGGGGCTGCCATCCACCTCCTGTTTATTTCCTCCAAATGGTGTGCTACTTGTAATTCTGTGTTCAATCACCTTTTCTTCCACTAGATATTGATAATTTCATTATGTGATGCACAGCAATATTTTGCAGCAAGGCCCAGGTTTTTCAAGATAATTTTAATAATACTAATTAATAATGTGTGCGGATCTGCTAATAATTATCTTGTTTGGGGGGTGTTGTCATTTAGCATACTTAAGCATTTGAATAGTGACTTTTACCCTGGAAACTTGGGGCTTCTCTACTTACAGATCCTTTTAGGATGGATAAAAGTTTGGAATTCAGCCTTGTTTTTAGGAAGGTGTGACGTAGAGAGGCTGAGTGATTTGTTTAAGGTCCCACGGCACTAAGAAGCAGAGGAAGACACTAACCTGAGGTGCACCTGGCACTCTGATGCACCTCCGTTCCCCGGTATTCAGGCTACCGTCTGGGTGCAGCTTTATGATACTTACATAACCAGTGTGTAGGGGGTTCCTTCATAGTGATCGAAAGTAGTATTTTTATTTATTTCCCTTGAAAGAAATGCCGTGATTAAGTGCAACTTCTCAGAAGCCTCTCTTTAAACACATAACTGATTTTCCTTTTTTTTTTTAAATTAAAAGGACAGTTGTTTGTTTGTTTGTTTTTTAACCAAACCTAAATAGAGTTGTGTGGCAGTTACGTTGCATAATGCTGTATAATATTTCTAATCGTATGGAGTCGGAGATCGCTCTTGTGACATGTAACCAAAGTCAGTACAGATTCTTTTCTGCTAAGATGGAACAGGAGCGATGTTAAATTTAGGTCAGGAAGGGAGCTCTAGAATCTAGAAAAGTGTTACTTCTCACAACAACAAAAGTAATAATAACTGGACATGGTGGGCTCTTAAGTGGCAGCCACTGTGCTAGGTACACTTCCTAGGTGTTGCCTTATTTAATGTGCAAACGCTCTTTGCAGATGTTGGAGCCTTCAGTGGTGGAGAAGGAAAGAGCCCTGGGTGCCCTCCTTAGTTGTTGCCGGTGAAGATTGCATTTCTGATCTCTGTTTTCGAAGCCAACTGGAAATAAGTTGTCAGATTTGCTGAGGGTTTTATTTAGTGTTTGTAGTGAGGATGGATTACTTTTGTGTGTTTTGAGTGGTTTAATTTTTCTTTGAAGTAAAGAGCTTTGCCACCTTTTTCCAGAAGTGTGGGTAAAGTCCAGGGGTTCTGATTTGGGAGTAACCTTCTCCTCTAGAAGCTTCCTAGGAAGGTAAATAGTGAATAAGAAAAATTATACATATGTAACTTACATATGTGCTTTTACACACACACACACACACACACACACTCGCGCTCGCTCTCTCTTTCTCTCTCTCTCTCTGAGATACTTTCTGTCCCTGTTATCATTGCTCTTTAACAAACCACCTTAAAACGTAGTGGTGTAAAACAATCATTTTATTTTTTCGTTCATAGATACTTTGGTTCAGGAGTTTGGGGGATGGTTTGTCTCTGCTCCATTATGTCTGGGGTCTCAGCTGGGAAGATTGAAAGGCTAGGTGACTTGACAACTGAGTCTGCAATCATCATGCGACAAATCACTCCCATGTCTGGGATTGCTGCCAGCTGTTGGCTGGACCCTCAGCTAGGTGGGCTGTCATCTAGAACACCTACATGTGGCCTGTCCATGTGTCTTGGCAGCTGTGTTCCAAGAGAACAAGGTGGGAGTGTATGGCATTTTTATATCGTAGTCTCAGAAGTCACATGGAGTCACTCTCACTATTTTCTGTTGGTCAAGGCAGTGAGAGATGTCAGCCCAAGTTTAAGGAGACAGAACAAGGCTGTCATTGAGTGGAGAGATGTAAGGCTATGTTGTAAGGAGAACACGTGTATTGGGAAATATTGTCCTGGCTGTCTTTGTAAAACTGGGGATTCAAAGGAGTAATAACTTTGGAGTGATCATAGGTGTTTCCCAGGGTGGGAAATGGTGTATACCAGGAAAATATCCAACCACGTCAATATAATGAGGATGGTTACATAGCTGGATGCTTTCCGGACAGCCCTCATATATATAAATTATACACACACACACACACACACACACGGAATATATATGTATCTCCATGTGTGTGTATGTAATTTTTAAAATACTTTCTCATCCTGAAAAATTGCTACTCATCTCAACTGGTGTGGGGTCCAGAGGTGGTATTTGAATAAAGCCCTTGGTGGAGACTTGAATTGCAAATATCAGTTGCAGATCTGAGAGCTCATCTTTTATAGCTTTGTGGTGTCTCATTCTCAGAGATCTCTCCACCCTCTTGTGGCTCATGGGCAGGGCTTGCCGGAGTCTCAAACGTTGTCTTCCTCCCCTTTTCCTGTTTCACCACTCTGGTCCTCAAAAGAGCCACACTCCTCCTGGCCCCAGACCTCTGGCCCGTGCTGGCCCTATGGTCACCACGATAGCTAGTTAATTTTTTATCTTTTGCTTTCTGGCCTAAGCTATTCCTGACCAGACTAGGTCCCCGGTTTTGCTCTCTGAGCAGACTCTATTTTCCCTTCCTAGCATTTATCACAGTTGGCAATTACGGATTTCTTTAGTTCCGATTTGAGTGACATCTCCTCTTTACCAAATTGTAAGCTCCAGGAGGTCAGGAACCCTATGAACTTTCTTCACTTTTGTTGCCTCTGTCACCTAGCCCATATAGTAGATGCTCAAAAGATATTTGTTAAGTAAAGAAGCTCTTTTGATTTCCCAATACAGAGCCTCTGATCCAAAGCTAACTACTGCATGTTAGGAGCCCACTGGCTGGCACACACTTTATTTTTGTGATTTGTAATTTTGCCCCCAGTCCAGCAAATTTGATGTTGTGACTTGTCTTTCATGGGCTAACACTGAGTTGCAGAAAAGTGAGTGCCTTGCCCAGTGTCACTTCATTAAGTGACAGGATTCGAACCCAAGGCTGCCTGCATAAGAGCTGCATGCTGCTGTACTCCCTAGGCTGGGCTGAGGGGGACATGAATAGAATGTGGGAATCACACTGCCTTTTTCAGTCAACCAGAGAGTAAAGGAGTAACAGAAGGTTGCTTTCATTGAAGTAGTATTTTAGAAACACGTTGCTTTCCAACCTTTTCTATTTTCTGCCTAAACATATATAGATGTGTCTCTTTCCTCCTGGCTTTTCTTAGCTGCTCATCAACCCAGATTTTTGTCAGATATTTCCTCTACTTGCAAGCCTCCAGTCCTTGCGGGAAGATTTTTTTTACCCTAGAGGGTTGGCAAAGCCAAAAGAATTGCAAAATCAGCCATTTGCTGAGAATTCCAAGGCCTGGTGGAAGTTGGCTGATAGGACAGGATTTTGGCAACTCTGTTTTTCTTTAAGAAGATTTCTTTTCCTTGAGTGAAATATATTTTTTTTTGGAGGGCATAATAGTACACAGACTTGTGTAATGGAGAAACTGAGGTATGGGGTGTTCAGAAAGCATCCCTGAAGGCGCATAGCAAATAGGTGATTTTGCCCGGAAGGTAATTCGAGTTTTTCTGTTTTCCTGTCTTCAGTTTCTGCAGAACTTGTTTGGCAGTGACTTTTGTTTACCGTTTGCAGTGGTTTCCAATGTGGTGTCATTCTGTAGGATTTAGAATTTGAAGTATAAGGATTCAAGTGGAAGAAGGTTTTATATGAGCCAAGTGGCGGTGGGCCCCATGCAGGCTGTTCTAATCTCGGGGCCATAGTTTCCCAGACTCTCCCCTGAGGCCGCAGGTCTCCCCGGGCCCACCTGCCATTCATTCTGTCCTCATCCTCTTCCACCTTGGAGGTGGTGCTGCTCCCCATTGCTGGGAGTCCTGGGGGCTTCCCCATCCCTCCCTGGTTTTCCCAACGCTGCCCTGACCTTGGTAAATGGTCCCTTTATGAAACTCTCTTCAGTGGCATCCCTTGAATGAATTCCTTCCTGGACCCCACTGGTATAAGACACAGGGACCATTCATTCTGTGAATACCTGTGGCTTTTCGCTAGTCGCTGGGGTGACAGTGGTATCTCAGATGGACAGTCACATCTCTCTCATGGTGCTCGGATTTTTGTGGGAAGAGAGACATTGAATGATGAATTTTCAAGCATCAGGAGAGACATGAATGAGAGAAATACACAGATGTGGGAGAGGAGTTGGTGGTCAGGAGAAACTGGGACCTGGAATATAAAAGGAATTTAGGTTGACAAAGAATGGGGACAAAAAGGCAACCTCATAGAAAAATGGGCAAAAGATATAGGCAGGCAGTTCACAAAAAAGGCAATTGCAGATGGTCACTAAACACCAGGAAAAATTGTCCACCTGAATAGTAATCAGGGTCATCTAAATTTCAAAATGATCAAATACCACTTCTCAATATCAGATTGGGGAAAATGAAAACATACGCAAATGTCAAGTGTGAGCAAAGGTGTGGGAGAGACAGCTTCTCTCATACACTGCAGATGGGCATGTAAAGTGGTACCCCAGACGCCATGGGAGACGTCAAGCACATGATCAGGTTGTACGCACAGGCTCCAAATGAAGCCTTGGCCTTTCAATGAAATCGATAACTAGAGAAAGGGGAAGTGGGATCAGAATGGCAATACGTTGATATTTGAGACTTGGATAGAAACTCAGTTTACCTGGACCCATCCGTGACCATGGAGCATGTTGTGTTGGTCAAGGCTCTTTGAGCTCTGGGGTTGACAGATGAGGTGGGAGGGAGCTTGAGGGAACGGGGAATCGGGCTTTGTCGTTCTGGGACTGTCCAAACCAGCGCACGTTTCTCACGTAAATGGTGCCATCTCGCCATCTCGCCTTGCTTGTCAATCACTATTTCTAGCAGAGAATGAACAAAGAAAGAAAGTTCATCTGTGACCTAACTTGGGGGAATTTCACATCGGCAACTTGGTGTTTTTCTCCTCATTTTTCCCTTTCGTGCTTCTGTATGTATTACTTGACTATAGCAAGAGTCGTTTATTTTTCACTGTAGCGAGCCAGTTTGGAGGACAAAAAAATAATAAGCAGGTTTCTTGAGTAGGACTTTGATGTAAGAACATAATGGTGAGGAGGGACATGGGGGACCAGGAGAAAGTGGGGGGACATAAGTTGAACACTAAGAAGTCAATAGCACTATATTTGAGCAAGAATATGAAACATTCATTTTTGGAATTTTGACTGTACTAGTAGAACATTTAGGTGGAATATAGCAAAGTGTTGAAAGCCAAAAGTATAAGCAGTTGTGGCTACAAATAAAAATCTGTGAGTAGTCTACATGAGGGTGAAAATTATATCTTTGGTTAGCTCTGTATCTTGTAATCACACCAGGTTAACTTGAAACCATGCTCATGTCTGGGTCTGACCCACCAAGGATTGTAATATAATGCTCAGGAATGTAGCCGGGTATGGGATTTTTAAAAAGTGAGACAGATGGCTCCAACTCGCAGCCAAGACTGGGCACCACTGGGTTAGGCCCATGGTCAGTGTTTACCTTATCATGGCCGTGTCAGTGGTCTTTGTAGCTGAGCTCTGAAACACACTGGGCTTAATTTTTCTGTCCTGAACATGAATTACTGTTGGTCTGCTTAGTGTTCTAAGCCTTTAGCACTAATTGATGCCCAAGTTTCCTCTAGTTGCCTTCATCTCCTCTATATACAATCTCATTAGATATTCTATCCGTTCACTGTATGAAGAATCAGTACCAGATTCTTCCTGCCTGGTCTAGCCTGGAGAGGTTGCTTGTTAAATCTGCTCCCCAACTGTCATCTTGAGCACCCCCTCAGCATCTTTCTGAATTTCTTTTTACAGCTCTCCCTATGCTGAAAGCCCTGTTTCCTGGAACCTATGTGTGTGTCTTTCTTGGTTTATTCCTTCATTTGTGACATACATTTTTGGGGATCATACACTCTGGGTACCTCCTAAGACAGGGTATGGAAATAACAAACGTTGGAGACATTGGGGGCTTGAAAATATATCCATTTTACTTCCACACCTGGAAGAAGACAGTTAGGCTGGGTCAAGAATTTCAGTTAGAACACTCTTATTTTCCCTTTAGAGTCAGAATTCCTTGCTCTCCCATCTTCTAGCATCCAGTGTTGCCTCTGAGAAGTTGATTTTTGTTCTAATTTTTTAATTTTTGTGTGTGAAACCTTTTTTCCCCTCTAAGGGCATGTGTACTCTTTGCTCTGCTCCTAATGTTCAGTCTTATCACGTTTATATCACTGATATGGTTCTGTTTTTATGCATTTTCCCAGCCACTTAATCTAGTTCTTTTAATCTGGAAGCTATGTCCTTCAGATTTGGGAACTTGTCTTTTACGAGTTTTTCCATCTTAAATTCTCTCTTCTCTCTTTCTGGATTATTTGTTATTTGGATGTGTGACTTCCTAAATTGATCTCATTTTCTTATCTTTTCTCTCTTATTTTTTTCTCATCCTTTAGCTCTAATATCTATATTCTTAGCCACATCTGCCATTTCTTAGACTGAGCTTTTAATTTCTGCTGTCATGTTTTTTATTTCTAAGAGCTCTGTTTTTCTCTGGAAGTTATTTTTAGTAGCATCCTGTTCAGCTTCAAAGATACAGTATCTTTTATATTTCTAAGTATATTAACAGTGTCTTTGAGGTTTTCTTTTCTCTGTATGGACTCTGTTTCACCAAGTTGCTGTTCTCTATTTCCTTTGTTTTGTTTTTCGTATTATGGGTTTTCTTCCAAGTCAAATGATCCTTGGCATGTATTCATCTTTAAGTGAGGCCATTAAAATGATGATTGGAAACTGCAAGGAGGAGGGTCTGTTGAATGTGTGTCTGTAAGGTGATCTGACTGGGCCATGTGATTGGCAAGTGCACCATGTCTCTAGTTTTAGTTCTTTATCAGGGGGTGGTCAGAATTCCTAGAGAAGGGTCACCCAGTGCCCTGTCTTGAGGAGAAAGACCTGCTTACTTCTGGGAATCCAATGGGAGAGCAAGCTGGGGTGGAGGTGGGGATTTGTTCAGCACAAACACTCTCCTAGACTTAAGGCATTGTCTCAAGGACAACTGAGTATGAAAGAGCTGAGCAATTTATTTTGATGCATTGCTGGATCATCTCAAGTTATTTAAGCCTTACTTCCGCTCTCCCTCCCTGCCTCCCTCCCTCCATTCCTTTCTCCTTTCTCTCTTTTAACTCCTACACACATGGATCTGGTAAGGGTTGTTGCTTCCTGAGAGGGCTCATGGTCAGGGATTGGGGAAGGCACAGTTTTTAGCATTTCCTCCTTTTTCATTGACATTTTTATTGAGGGTAGTTATGGATTCACATGCAGTTGTAAGGAATAATAGAGAGATTCCTTGCTCATTTCCCTGAGTTTCCTCCCATGATAACATTTTGCAAAGTCTAGTATAATACCATAACCAGGGAAGTGACATTGATATAATCCATTAATCTTACTCAGATTTCTCTAGTTTTATTTGTACTCGTGCGTGTGTGTGTGTGTGAAGTTCTGTATGATTTTATTACCTGTGTAGGTTCCCATCACCACCACAAAGTATTGGACACATCCAGCATCACACTGTGATTCTTATTTATGGCCACATACATCCCATGTACCTTTCCGTACAAAAGGGATGGTCAAATTAAGTAACTCCTGTCACAGATTCCAAAATAAAGTTAATTTAAACATTATAACTTTTAGAATTAAGGAAAATTCCAACATCAATAATGTTGATCTACACAAAAGACTGCTTATAAATCGGGGGCAGGAAAGGAGTGTAATGTAAGATCAATCTATATTAGTGAAATTAGGACACAGAGAGTTTTCTCAGTCATTGCTGTTTTATTACTTTTAAGCACGGTAACCGAGCTAAGTGTGAGATAAAGGTCACACATGACTAGTTAATAATTTCTCTGAGGAATAATTTCTTTCTGTCATTTGCACAGTATTTCTGAATGACTACACCATTAAAATAGTTTATTCATTTGTTCATTCAAGCAGTTTAGACATGCTCCTTGCAATATTACTTTTACTATTACTCATTAGAGATGGAGGAGATTTTGGGGCCATTGTATCTTTACATCTGATTCTATGTCTGAGGAAACTGATGTGAAAGAGAATCTGAATTGGGGCCAGAACCCAAGTTTTCTTACTCCCTGCTTAATATATATTTAAGAAAAAACAACAGTAGAAAGTTAAAGTTAGAAATATATTTAATGCACAGGGACTCTGTGTGAAATTATTTTAAATTCTGAAATGTTTCTGAAGTCTGGCATCTTGCTAGGAATAATTTGGCATGCAATGTAGTCACTAAATGGGGAAAATTAGGGAAGTTCAGGATGAGCAACTTCTTGTAGCAAATAAGAAATTTGTTTATTCAATGGTGTTGGCTCTTAGGACACTCTTAGCTTGCCTCAGGAGAAAATTAACATCATTGGCTAACTTTTGACCTTAGTAGTCACCTTTAGTAAGAATGAGAATGGTTGGTCATTTTGAAAATAAGTGACCGTTAATTTCTCTTGTTAGGGGCTTTTGAGTTTACAAGATTTCAGTTTTTAAAATCCCTGGTGTTGCGATTCTAGTCTGTGATCCGAACGAATGTCACTTCTGAAGAACGCAGAGTTTCCTAGCACCTTAATAACCCAGGCTTTGAAAACCTGATGGTAGTGACCTCTGAGAGGGATTTCATGGTTTGCTCTTTTGAAATTACAACTGTCTATTGGGGTATGGGCAGAAAGAAAACACATTGCACCTACTTTGAATAAAGCTGGACAGGGTGACAGGCCAATTCCAGTATTTTCCAACATTGTGGTATATTTCCTTCCTTATGTATTTTAAAATTGATACTGTACTATATAGAAAGTCTTGGATCCTCTTTTTAAAATTTAAAAATGAACATACAGTAAAGTTGGCTGACAGGATATAGGACAGAAATCAATACCCCCCAAATCCCTCAAACTATTTCTTTGTAATCATACCCTCCCCAGTCCCTAACTCCTGATTTGTTCTCTGTCACTATAGTTTTGTCTTTTTGAGAATGTCATACAAATGGAATCCTACACTGTGCAACATTTTGACATTTGCTTCTTTCACTCAACATAATGCCACTCATGTTCATCTAAGTTGTTGCGTGTATCAGTAGTTCACATGGCTAGGTAGAATTTCATTATACAAGGGCTGTCTGGAAAAAATCCAGCCATAAATGCCTCTAATTTTTTATATTGCATGGCTGGATACTTTCCAGACAGCACTTGTACAGAGGTACAGCAGCTTGTTTATTCGTTTACCTGTCAAAGAACATTTGGGTTGCTTTCAGTTTTAGTAATTATGAATAGAGCTGCTATAAAACATTTATATCCAGGGTTTAAAATTTCTTTTTCTTGCCATATTGCACTGGGTACAATTTCCAGGACAATGTTGAGTTTGATTCCATGTTTTTCTTCTTTAGACAGATTATATGAATTGATTTTTCAAAATAAAATTAGTCTTGCATATACTGGATAAGCCCCTGTTGATCATGGTGTGGTTTTCATTTGATGGCTTACTGGATTTGAATTGATTGTATTTTCTTAAGGATGTTTGCATCCATGACCACCCAGGGTATTTTTCAGAGTTTTCTTTTCATGTACTGTCTTTTACTGACCCCATAAAATTAATTAGGGTGTAGTCCCTTGTATTTTTTTGAAAGAGATTGTGTGGAATTGATGGATTCTGCTTTTTAAACTCATTATAAACATTTCTCCCTGTCATCAAACTTAAATATTTAATGCCTTCATCATAATAGTATTAAAATTATAACTTTTTGGTATTATAGCACATGACATTTATTGAACACTTAGCTTGCTTGAGGTACTGTTAGTACTTTACCTGTATTGACTTCTTTAATACCCACATCTGATGAAATAGGTACTATTATTATCTCCATTTTACATTCAAAGAAAAATAAGACACAGAATCTTTTGCTCAAGCTTACAAAACTTCTGTGGGGCCAAGTAGGATTTGAACTCAGGCCGTCCGACTTCAGATCCCATCCTCTGATTATATCCAAATTTATTTATTCAGGCCTCCATTTGGGATATTTAGGTATTTTCTGTGCGGTCACTATGATGAACATTCTTATACTGAAGTCTTTGATAATCTCTGACAGTTTCTTTAGGGTGGATTCCTAGAAGTCCTATTTCAGTGTTAAAGTACATACCCATTGTAAAGGCTAACGTATACTGCTATATAACTTTCCAGGAATCTGCATAAATTAGAGATTCTAACAGCAGTGTTTGAGAGTGCTCAATTCATTGTTCTCTGCCAGAATTGAATAATTATGATTGTTTTATATACGAGGGCTGTCTGGAAAATATCCAGCTATAAATGCCTCTATTTTTAATATTACATGGCTGGATATGTTCTGGACAGCCTTCATATTTTAAATTCAATTTGATTGCAGAGAGATGGTTTCTCATTACTTTGGTTTGCCTTTCTTCTTTACTAGAGTAGCTGGATGTTTTTAGAAATGTTTATTGGACATATATAGTTCCTTGTGAGAAAAATTTGTTCATGTCTGTTCCCCATATTTTTCTAATGGGTTAATGATCTTTTTCTTAATGATTTGTGAGAGCTGTATTCTATATGTAAGTCTTTTATCCTAGTTCAGAAGGTTTGCTCATATTTTTGACATACAAAAGATTTTAATTTTTATCTAGTCAAAACTACTTGAATATCTCTTTTCTCTTGTATTTTTTCATTGTTTTATTCTTAGGTCCAAGATTTCACTCGTATGTTAATTCCACATAATCCTGTATGTCTTTTCCCACATTTATGGTTTAATTTAAAAAAATTTTAACTCATTACCCATTTGGAATTTATTTTACCATAAAATGAAGATGTAATTTAAACAGACTAACAGGGTTAACGGTTAAATTGTTTATTGAATCTTTCCTTTACCCACACATTGTGATATTACCTTTATTCCGTGTTTATTATTTTATGTACAGAAGCAGTTCTGTGATGTCTGTTTTGTTCTACTTACCTATTAATTAATTGTTATAGTTTATTAGCTTGTTAAATATCTGATAGGGCAAGACTCCTCTTGTTTTGGAAAACATATAATTTGCTATTATTACTCATTTATCCTTCCAGGTAAACTTTAGAAACTTTGTCCAATTTTCCCCAAATGCCTGTGGGTTTTGACAAATCTATAAATCATTTGTGAAAAAAATGGCATTTTACTGCATTGATTCTTCTCATTCATAATGTGCTGCTTCATGTGATCCCAGGTTAAAAAAAATCAAGATTCATGTTTATTTCCCTATCTCTTTCTTATATTGGTTTGTAAAAGTTAATCATATTAATTCTTTAATGTTGCTATTGCTTCATTCTTTATGTATTTTAAGTATTTCTTTTTTGTAATTTATTCTTAATTGTATTATTTGTATTTTATTCTTAAATTTTAAATTACATAAATAATAATACAATCATAAATAATAATACAATACATAAACCAACACATTGTATTTGCCAATACTTTGCAATTATAGGGACTTTTTATTATTTATTTATTTATTTGATATATAAAAATATTTTTATTGTTAGCTTTACTGGGGCAACATTGATTATCAAGAGTTACATAGGTTCCAGGTGTACCATTCTACAGTGCATCATCCATTTGTTGCATTATGTGTTCACCACCCAGTGTGAGTTCTTCTTCCATCACCATATATTTGGCTCCTTCTTCCTCCTCTCCTGCCCCTCCCCCTTTACCCCAAATAAGCATTAAACTATTAATTGTGTCCATGAGTTTTTTGTTTGTTTGTTTGTTTTCTTTGTTGCTTTTCATTTTATATTTTGCATGTGAGTGAAGTCACATGTTCTTGTTTTTTTCTGTCTGGCTTATCTCACTAAGCATGATGATCTCTAGGTTCATCCATTTTGTTGCAAATGGCCCTATTTCATCTTTTCTTACAGCTGAGTAACATTCCATTGTGTATATGTACCACAGTTTCTTTATCCAGTCATCTGTCGCAGGGCACTTTGGTTGTTTCCATGTTTTGGCCACCGTGAACAGTGTTAACGATGAATATTGGGGTACATAAGTCTTTGAGCACTAAGGTTTTCAAGTTTTTTGGGTAGGTCCCCAGAAGGGGGATTGCTGGGTGAAATGGTAGCTCCATTCCCAATTTTCTGAGGAGCCTCCACACTGCCTTCCACAGTGGTTGTACCAGTTTGCACTCCCACCAGCAGTGTACCAGAGTTCCTTTTTCCCCACATCCTCTCCAGCGCTTGTTATTCCTTGTCTTGTTGATAACAGCCATTCTCACAGGTGTGAGGTGGTCTCTCATTGTGGTTTTGATTTGCATTTCCCTGATAGCTAATGAGGATGAGCATTTTTTCATATGTCTGCTGGCCATTTGTATTTCTTCGTGGGAGAAGTGTCTGTTTAGGTCTTCTGCCCACTTTTCAATTGGGTTATTGGTCTTTTTTTTTTTTTTGTTAAGTCATATTAATTCTTTATATATTTTAGGTATTAGACCCTTATCAGATGTGTTGTTTGTAAATATTTTCTCCCATTCAGTTAGCTGTCTCTTTGCTTCCTTGATGGTTTCTTTTGCTTTGCAGAAGCTTTTTAGTTTGATATAGTCCCATTTATTTATTTTAGCTTTTCCTTCCCTTGCCTTTGGAGGTTCATGTTCATGAAGTCATCCTTGAGCCCTAGATCTGTAAGTTTAGTACCAGTGTCTTCTTCTATACAGTTTATTGTTTCAGGTCTTATCTGGAGATCTTCAATCTATTTTGAGTTAATTTTAGTATATGGTGAGAGTTCACAGCTCAGATTTATTCTTTTACATGTGTTTTTCTAGTTTTCCCAGCACCATCTACTGAAGAGGCTGTCTTTTCCCCATTGCATAGTTTTTGCTCCTTTATCAAAAATTATTTGTCCATAAAGTTGTGAATTTATTTCTGTGTTTTCAGTTCTGTTCCATTGGTCTGTATGTCTGTTTTTCTGCCAATACCAAAGTATTTTGATTATTGATGCTATATAGCATAAATTGAAATTGGGAGTGTGATACCACCAGCCTTATTCTTTTTATGTAATACTGCCTTGGCAATTCGAGGTGTTTTGTGGTTCCATACAAATCTGATAATTTTTTTTTATCTATTTCACGAAAATATGATTTTGGGATTTTGAGGGGAATGGCATTAAATCTGTAAATTGCTTTGGGTAACATGGCCATTTTAACAGTGTTAAGTCTTCCTATCCATGAACATGGAATATCTTTCCATTTCTTTGTGTCCTCATAGATTTCTTTCCATGTATAAGTCTGTCACATTCTTTGTTAATTCCCAGGTATTTCATTCTTTTTGTTGCAATAGCAAAAGGTATTGACTCATTTCTTTTTCTGAAGATTCATTGTTTGTATATAGGAATGCTGTTGATTTTTGTACATTGATTTTGTATCCAGGACTTTTTAAATTCATGCTGTAGTTGACTATTTTTTTACTATTGGCTGTTAGTTACTTTTCATATGCTATGGAATTTTCCTTATATTTCTAGTTTTTTAACTTCTAAAATAAATCATCTAAGGATATTGTATGTGGTCAAATGCCTTATTGACAGTTATTGAAATACTTAATACAGTGGATTCTATGTTAATTGGAACTCAAGCAACTGGCAAAAAAAAAATAGAAGAAATTACTTTTATCTGGTATAGGTGCTGGTTAACTAAGAGTCTACTGTATTACATAATGTAAATAAATACCTATTTTAAGCTGTTCCTGGAGTAAATCCTAGATAGTCTATATACATACATGCATATATATATACATATACATATATATATATATATACACATGATGTTGGATTTTATTCGTAGTTTCTATAGAATTTTTGCTTTTATATTCATGACAGATATTGATGGAAAGCTGCTTTGCCAGATTTTGGTGTTACCATTACACTAACTTTGCAAAACAAATTGATGATTTCCATGTTCTTCTATGTTCTCGAACATGGGTTCCCAAGCTGTGGTACACATACCCCTGAGGGTACATGCTGGGCCATTCAGGGGTATGTGAAAAATAATAAGTAATGGCAAAAAAACAAGTAAAGTAAAAAACATAAAACATTAGTTATGGAACAATAAATGTTAAATTTGAATCACTGTTAATGGAGACACTTCAAAATTAGATCACATTAGCAAATGATTGGTGAGGGTATGGCTGTGAACCCTTCCCCCAAATCGCTCTTCTACCAGTCATTACACACAGTTTCAGAACAATCCATTTGCAAGGTTTCTAGAACTTCCCCAAACATGTAAATATACCCATAGCCAGACTGTGTGATAAGTTTAGTTATTGACTGAGTAAAAGGAAGTGCGTTGTCTTTAGTCATGATTCTTTTCAAGTAGTTTTTTATTTAATGTTTCTTAATCATCATTATCAATATTTAACTATTATGAATATTGTAAAATTAAGTCTGTGGTTTGTACTTTTAGTGTAGTAATTTTTCTTTCCTAACTTATTACCTCATTTCCACTATTTTACATTAAGACAGGCACTGAACAAATGTCAGTATTTCAAAACAGCTGTTTTAAAAACAAGTACAATTTATAGAAATGGGTTTAAAAGGGGTACACAAGTGGAAAAAGGTTGGGAACCACTGTCCTAGAATATTTATGAAGCATGGTAATGATCTATAACTTAAAATTCGAAGGAACACTTAATATTACTTCCTGGCCTGTATGTGGTCTTCTTGCAGGTAACTGGACAAACTTTTCCGTTTCTTCCATTGGTACTTTTCTGTGTAGGTAATTTGTTTTCCCAGGGAAATGTCAGTTTCATTAAGATTTTAAAAATGAACAAAATTATGTATTGCATTCAGAAATTTTTACTTGTTCTGTAATTATGATTATGTAACATGTTCTCATTACTAACTTACGTATTTCTCTTTCTTATTTCCTTGATCAAATTTTGACTGTATTTGGCTTATTTTATTATTTTTGCATGATTCATTTCTTGTATATCTTTACCAATTTTGTTTTTCCCTGTTTTCTGAGTCACTGATTACAGCTTTAATAGTTCTTGAAAATTTTCTCTTAATTCCTTTGTTTTCTTTTCTAATATCTTGAATTAAGTGCTTTATTTATATATTTTTATTCTTTCTTGCTAATGACACATTTGTCTTTAAGGGCAGCTTTAGACTCACAGGTTTTACAATGTCATTTACTCATAATTGTATTTTTCAAATAGTCTCATAATTGTAGTTTTATTGATGGTGCAGTTATTTAGGAGAGTTATTTTAATTTCTAAGTTGTCCATGTATATATTTTGTATATATTATGTATATATTTTGAAAGACAAATTTCTAATTTTCTTTCATTTTGTCCAGAGAATGTGACATTTGGTTTTGGTTTTTTAATTTAGTTTGGCTGTTTTTCTTAGAACATGAACTGTTTGTAATTTAGACAGCATTTGTCTGTCTTCCATGTCTGTCATCTTCTCTTTCATCATTTCCCTCTTTTTGTCATTTCCTCTTCATTCTACAGGGGTCTCTCAATTTCTTTTTATTGTCCTCGATGATTTAATTTTAAGCACTTTGAGTCTGCTCTACTGCTTTTTATTCCATTTAGGTTTTGTTCATACATTTCTGTTTTTTTGACCATTTCATATTCTTGTCCTTCTGCATGTTAGCTAGCTCCCATTGGAATCTTGGTGTCTTTCTGTCCATTTAAAGTTTTTCTTCCACATACAACAGTTTTCTTGCATATCATTGACATTATAAAATGGATTGTTTCTAAAATTTACTTCTACTTCCTGTAATAAATTATTTTTGGAAGTACAGTATTCTTTTTTATGTTGCAGAGAATTTTCCAAGTGTTTCTGAGTTATCCATCTTTGAAAGAGAAGGAAGATCCAGGCCCTGGGTGTGCCTGTTGTGGGGAAGAAAGAAACTTCCCTCTGTCCTCCGAGGTTCTTTCAGCGGGTGTAATAATTACATTTAGGTGAGACAGATTAATCAGAGAAAATCACCAAATTTAATGAAATATATACAGATGGGAACCCCACATGAGTACTTGAGCTAGTCAGAGAACCCGCATACCTGAGAGGTTTTAGGGATAGAAAGTTAAAAGGAGGTATACCTGACATTCTGAGCAAGGATAAGGTAAGATGCCTTGGGGCTTCAGAGGGTCACTGCAGGATGATAAGAGCAAATGTTCAGTAATTAGAGGTTTGCCCTGCCCTATAGATAGGCCATAAAAAGTTATTTCTGGTGATAACACTCATTATGAGCAAGGCCCCTCCCTAATTTAAATTCTTTAAGAAAGAGGTAAAAGTTTCTCTCAGTGAGTCTGCAGGGTCTTGATTGCCTTCAGGTCAAAATAACTCAGATGCTGGAGCAGCATATTTTGGGAGACCTGTTCTGAACTCCTTCGCTGTGAACACACCCTCCTGTCCCTCCAGAGCGCTCACCTATCTACTCTGTTTCAGGTTACTATCAGCATATCTTCAGTTGAAGGTTTGGTTGTTGTTCATGGTCCTTGGCCAAATTCTGTTTATGTTGTGTTGTCTAGGGTGACTCTGCTTGCCTGAGCAGGGATCTCCCGTTACTGATACCTGGTAGTTTGAATATGTAAATGGAGCTTTATTTGTATCATTTCAGTCAGTTTATACAATAATACTTCCCAGTTCTGCCACCTAGAGATAGTAATTAAAACCTAGTACCCCAGTTTGTATCTCTCCTCTTTTTTGTTATTCTCCAGAAGGCAGCACACCCTTTTCTCTGGTTGAGTTGGATTTCCTGGAACTGGGGTCTCTGAATGGATGGAAGGATGCATTCATGGGGTCGGCATGCCCTTGAAAGCAGTTCCTTTCAGCAGCATGCTTTTGAGATAAGGGTTCGCACCTGAGGATCAGTGTGCTCTCCCACGGTCCACCTGCTACATCCTACTCTTGTGTTTCAGGGCTTATCCACCCTTACCACCTTTGTATGTGTTTCTCTATTTCTTTCACCGTGAATGCAGGAAAGGTGTATCACATGCCCCTGGCAAATTACCATAGTGTCCTAGCATACCTGTTCAGATTTTTGCTTGACATTTTTAGTTTGTTACAAAGAAGAAGAAATTTATTCATGGATGGAGAGATTCAGGAACAGCTAAATCTACTGTGAACCAACTGGTCATTGTGTTTTCCAGGTTTACGCCCCCTTCACATGCTTCACCTCACTTAATTATCTCCACAGAACTGTGGATTAGGTATTATTGTCCTCATAAAGCAGTGGATCTCAGCCTTCCTCATGCCGCGACCCTTTAATACAGTTCCTCATGTTGCGGTGACCCCAACCATAAAGTTATTGGTAGCTGCTCTCTACACGTGTGACTGGTCCCCATAAGCACATTATGTGTTTTCCGATGGTCTTAGGCGATCCCTGTGAAAGGGTCATTCGACCCCCAAAGGGGTCACGACCCACAGGTTGCATAAAGTAACTTGCCTAGAGTCTCACAGGTAGATAGTAGTGCTTTCCACTGTGGTAAACATCTCTGAGGACAAAGATTATTGAACAGTTCCTGCCATGGACTTCAACAAGAAGATGCCCCATTGTAGCACAATGCTTCCATCCCCCTCAAATAGGTGCATGTCCTTATCTGTGCAACCTGGGAATGTGTTATGTTACATGGCAAGGGGAAATAAAGGTTGCAGATGGAGTTCAGGTTGCTTGCTAATCAGCTGACTTTGAGGTGAGAAGATTATCCTGGGTTATCCAAGTGGTCCCATTGTAATCACAGGGGTCAGAATAAGTGAAAGGAGGAGGCAGGAGGGGCAGTCAGGGCAAGTGAGGTGATGACAGAAGCAGAGGTTGGAGTGGTAGGATTACTGGCTTTGAAGGTGGAAGGGGGCCATGAGCCAAGGAATGTGGGCAACCTCTGTGAGCTGGAAAAGGCAGGGAAACAGGTTTTTCCCTGGGATGTCCGGAAGGAACACAGCCCTGCTGACTTGTTGAATTTAGCCCAGTGAGGATCCTGTTGGACTTGTGACTTCTAGAGCTATACGATTTGGAGCTGTTGGAAGCCACTAAGCATGTGGAATTTATTGCACTAGTAACACTCAGCGTATCAGATATTGGCCAGGGTCTGACTCTCTGAAAAGTGGGAGCAGGAGTGCCTGGGGTGATTGACTCTGTGCACACCACACACGCACTTCTGTGAGCAGTTACTGTGTCATTGTTCGATGTGCTATTTATTTATTTTCTCATTGTGCTTCTGTTACCCTGTCCCAATGAGAGTGTCAGCCACCCAGGAGCTGTTTATTGTTTTATGCCCAGTGCCTGGAATGAAGGAGAAGCTCCATAAATATATGTTGAATTAATTGCTTTTTGCCCAGATGACATGGCACCAACTAAATGGACCTAATTTGCATCCTCGATGCAATATTACCAACTCTATTAGTAAAATGAAAGAGGAAATTGAGTTAAAATTATTCCACCTTCCAAGATCTAATATTAATTTTGAGTGTTCTTTCTAGTGTTCAGTCATATGCATAAATATTTTTCATATGGGTAATAAGTATTCCTCATTGAATGATCCGTCATAAAATAAGAGGTGATTATCATAAAATAAATGCAGTGTTGCATGTTGCATTTCAGCTTATCAATATGACGTTCCATGTTGCATTTTTATGACTTAATACATTTTAAATAAATGGAACTGTCAGTTTTTTTATAATCACCATGTAATTACCAGTTTTTTAATAATGGTTGACATTTCATTGAACATATAGGATATTCCATTAACATATAGAATATATAATTACATTTTTATTGTTGGTTATTTA
Source organism: Lyroderma lyra (assembly GCA_004026885.1). Lineage (NCBI taxonomy): Eukaryota > Metazoa > Chordata > Mammalia > Chiroptera > Megadermatidae > Lyroderma > Lyroderma lyra. The sequence continues at coordinate 39,824 of PVJL010005857.1, forward strand.
AAATATGACAGGTTGTTTGAAATATTTGATTACTACTAAACACCTTTATGCATGAGTCTATTGCAAGTCACTGTAACTCTCTAGGGACTCCTGCATTTGTAGTGACCCAGGAGGGCCGGACTAACTGGTCGAGCTGCTGAGAACATCTACAGAGGTAAGGGCTTGCACATGTATCTGTACAGAGCTCTCTCCACTGGGTTCCCTGTCTTAGTGTTTTGAATGGCTTTATCTCTTACTTTATCTCTTTAACTCAGATTGCATTTTACCTAAAATGATTCCTCCTTAGAAATCCCCAGAACTTCTACAACAACTGGAGGGCAAAAGCAGAGTGTTAATGGACACTGAGACAAACGGACACCAACTCAGAAAACACATCCAGAGGACGAAGGCGTCTCCTTAACATACGGCACGTGATGATCTGTCCTTTTTTAGACGGCCGTTTGGTCTTTCTTATCTTATTTTCCCTCATACTGAAGTTTTCCTTCACACTGACTGGTCCTCTGACAATCAAATAAGAAGGAAGAAATAAAACTTCAACCGTGAAATCAGTTTCTCAGGAGCAGTGAGAAGTCTGGGGTGGGGGAAGGGATCCCCCCAGGCCCTCTCTGGTTGTACAGGCCTGCAACACTAACTTAGTTACAAACAAGGGCTCTAAGCTGGAGGGGAAGGACGTCCACCCCGAGGCAGCTCTGGGCAGTCGTTTTGCCTAAGATGGCAAGAACATCATCTTCTGTCTCAAGCCAAGAAAACCATAAATGGACACGTCTTGTCCTGCGTGGGAAGGGTGTTCCGACAGGCTTCTGGGGTGCCATAGTGGCTCTTGATGGCTTTTCATGTTTATGTGTGTTTTTCTTTTTCTTTTTTTTTTTGAGTCCATGGGGAAAGAAGGCAGGAGAGGAGGAGGAGGGGGAGATAAGAGGTATGTTTGCCTGGGAGCGCGCTCTTCCGGTGACTATTCTGAATGTCAGCACAGAATGAGGGTTTATTTTAGGAGACACCAGAAATGAATTCTTTTATGTTGATATTGTGCAGGACTGATCTGTATTGTTCCGCCACGAAGGACAGTAAAGCGTCTCCATCCTCGTGCATCTTTATAATTTCTGCCACGAAAATATTCATGGGTAGGAAACTTGGCTCATATTGTCCATAACAGGAGTCCTGGAGTGTGAGTCTGGACATGGGGCCTAGTCCCATTCCTGCTACTAACCTGCATGCTCATTTCCTGGGCTCAGTTTTTTCATCTATAAAATGTGAGCATTTATGCCATTGTGGGTTTGGACTGGTAACACCAAAACTCTAACTTTTTCATTAATTTTAAATCACTAGCCCACTGGAAGGTGTTGGAAGTATGCTTCCTGCTGATTTGCAGCCAGACCAAGACAGTTTTGCTTCTGAGCATGCCCTGAATCATTATCAATGTTTGTTTTATGAGAATTTCTCTTACGGATGTGATTTTGTTTTGGTTTCACAGAATCATTGAGACGGCATAGCTCCATGGATTGCTTCTATGTGTCATAAATTCTTGCTTATAGTAGAAGCCAGGGATTTTCAAAGTGATGTCTTTGGATCTGTGACATCAGTATCACCTGGCACTCCCTGTGAGCTGACTAGTCATGGTGCCCACTCCAATGTGCTAAGCAGAGTCTTGGAGGCTAGGAACCAGGAAACTTTGTCCTGATTGCATGTGGGAGACCTTGGAGAAGCCCTGCTGTAAGCATGGCAGCATGCAGGTGCTGTGATTTACCCCCCCTTGCATGTGAAGAACCCCCAAGCATGTGGTTTGTTCCCTGAGTGAGTTTACTTCCCACAGACCTAATGGGCTTCGTTAGAAATACCAAGACAGAGACCTTCCTGTGCACAGGTAGCTGCTGCTCCACGGAGGGCCTAAAGGTACTGAGAGGGGAATGCAGACCTCCTTGGGACAGAAAGGAGGAAGGGCTTCCTTCGCTTATGGGAGGGCATCCATCCTCCTTTCTACCCCAGGCTTCTCCTCAAAGTCTCCCTGGAACGTTACCTTTGCTGGTTTCAGAAGGAGCTGCAGGTGCACGGGAGTGCAGGAGGACATTGGTATGCTGCAAAGAAATGACGCCGTGAACAGGTTGTTTCTGAAGGATGGCGAGGACGAACACCACCTGTGATAGCCCTGCCATTTCGGTCACACGGTATTGATTCTGATGTTTGCCCTGGGCTTTGACCCCCGATCCTATCGTGGCAGCCGGGCCCCCAGCGACCTGCCTGCTGGCACTAAGGGTGGTGCTGAGGCCTGCGGCTGGTAGGGTACTCTCGGGGCCTCTTCCTGGAGAGTCTGCCGTGAGCTTGGAGGGGTCCAGCTGTTCTTGTTATCAGCCATTGATGGAAGAGGTAACCATAGCACTGTAAATAATTACAGGTGTTTATTAGTGTGGGTGACGTGACCCCCCCCCCCCCACGTTATAATCATCCCTCCCCAGTAGAGGGTGTCGTGTGGTTTGTCTCTGTTTATCCAGCCTCCGCTGGCACTTGCCTGTACTATGGGGTGACAGGGTAGGAGTTCGTGGGTTTCTTCACTGGAAGCTCACTCCCGTTGAGTTAAATGCTGCTGAGCCGTGAAAGTCCTTCCTCTTTTGCCTACTTTCTACTCAAGGAGTACTTACTTGACTCATTTCTTACATGTGTTATCTTTTAAACCTCAAAAACCATGTGCTGAGAGTGCAGTAGCCACGCCACGCCTGTGGACACCCAGCCTGGGTGCATGGGGACAGACCCCCGCACGGAGCTGCAGCTGGAGAGGAGGGGCTGCTTTCTGCAGGTTCACATGAAACTCATGCATATCTTCCCCGTCTGAGCTCCCACGGGGTCGGGGAGCTCTGCACCGTGTTCACGGGTGTTGTATGGACTAGCAGTGGCCTGGGTCCCTGGGAGATATAAGGGAAAGAGTTATGTTCACGAAGGGAGTCTGCCTTCATCTCCAAGTGTGAATACTTCTAAAACAAAGGTTGGCTTCTCCTGGCCTTGCCTCCTAAACCAGAGGCCCTCTCCATTTAGGCTCCCAGGTATGATGTCCGAGCTTCTGGGACACCTGTGTCTTCACTACGGTAGCATCCAGGAAGCCAGATCTCTATACCTTCTCCCTTCCCAGTGTCTTCCTTATCTTCCTCTCACCTCGCCTACTTTCAGCTCCAGGTTCTTGTCACCTGGTACGTGCATCTCCTGGCCCCTTGCATCACTGGCCTTTCCTGCATGTCACACTGAGTGAGCTTACCGACATGGGGCTGTAATGGTGGCAGGCATGTCTCTCTCCGAACAGCTATGAGTATTTCCCTATTTCCATTTGCTTGCAAAGTGTTTTAGTCAGCTCAGGCTGCTGTAACACAAATATTATACACGGGGTGGCTAAAGCAACATACATTGATTTGTCACAGTTCTGGAGGCTGCAAGTCCAAGCCTGAGGCAGCAGCAGACTCGGTGTCTGATGAGAGCCCTCGTCTCACTCTGTCCTCACATGGTGGAAGGGGCAAGGGAGTTCTTTGGGGTCTCTTTTCTAAGGGCACTGACCCCATTCATGAGGGCTCCATGCCCATGACCTGAGCACCCTTCCCAAGGCCCCACTTTCTAATACCATCACCTTGAGGGTTAGGATTTCAACATAGGAATTTGGTGGGGAATGCAACATTCAGTGGGTAACACAAACTTGGACTTATCATTAAAGTCTTCAAAAATTTGGCTCCAGCCTGCTTCGGAGACGGAGAGCCAATTCCATAGCCCACGGGGTTCAGGGAGCATACGGATCATTAGAGAATTTAACAGCATGGAACGCTGGGTAACAGACCAACTTCGCTCATTCGTTCAACATTAGTTGAGGGCTCACAGTATGATGGGCTCTCAAACATGTAATCACATACCTCTTTCAAGGCCTCCGGCAACATCTATGTCCACAACCCTTTTGCTCTGGATAATGGTGAACTTTCAGTTTTTGAACTTATCCATAGCTTACATTGCTGTAATTCAATCGATTTGTATTGGGGAGACTGTTGATACCCTATGGAGCTAACTAAGACGCAGTCCTTGCCCTGCAGGCACCTAGAGTCCAGTAGGGAAGAGATGCTTGGGTAAGTAATAGGATCTCATGGCCCGTGTGAAGGGCCCTTTCAAAGAGCCAGAGGAGTCTTTGGGAGGGGACACCAGCTCCAGCTGGTAGCACTGGGGTGCAACACATACCGGAATGGCTCATGCATCACCTTTTTAAATGAGTTGTTATTACCAAAGTAGTTCCCAGTGGTGAAATTTAAGACATCACAGGTAATGCTGATGTCCTCTCCATGTCGCAGTATCCATGGCCCTGCCCAGCAGTCATACCGTGGTCAGTTGGGCATGTCCCCGTTTGTGTATATTTTCATTTTCCACGGTAAATGTGTGACATTTCATTGTGCTTAGGTGGTATCAGTCTGCGTATTTCCTTCTGTATTCAGTTTATTCTCATCCACGCATGTGTGTTAGATTGAGCCCCCCTCTTCTTTTTAATGCTAGGATACTATCCCAGGATATCTTCTGCTTCCTCAGGGTATTCTCTGCTCTGCTCTTACTATAGGGAGCTCCTGCCCCAGGTCCCCTGCCCTCTGGCTTCTAGGCAGGTTTAGCCAACCGGAAGTACAGGAGTGGGGAGAGAAAGAGGGACGTCTCCTTCCCCTGCCCCTCACTTCTCCTCCACCTCACTTCAGGCAGCCTCCCTGGCTGTGACTCCATTCCTGTGGAAGCCCGTCCCTTCATGGCCTGCTAACAACCCTTCTCCCTTCGCCCTTCCCGCCCTAGGGTGGCCCCACCAGCCCATTCAGCTTCTAAACTATGCATCACCTGTACCGCCAATTTCCTGTATTAAATTCTGTTTATTTGAAATACCTGGTGTGACTTGTTTTCCCTACTGGTCTCTGAGTCATTCATATGGACATACCAGAGATGATTTTGCTTTTTAGCTCTTCCCCTCATGGTGGATGTCAGAGTGTTTTGCATTGTTTTCCTATCCCAAATAGTGCTGGAGTTGAACGTTCTTGCACACAGCTCTAGGTGACGTGAAGTAATGGGGTCACCCGATCACTTACACACCGCGGGATCTCTTCAGGTAAATTCTGGACATCAGATGGCTCCACCTTGCATTGCTCTGCACAGAGTTTGCTAGGTAGTTGTTGAAGGAATGAATGAATGAATGAATAGCCATTTGCAGATGGAGAAAGCATTGCCTAGTTGACCCCAGATGACATGCCCCCAGGCTTTTTGACTGTTCCAGGCCCTGCTCACCCTGAACAGAGAACAAGTTATTTTCGGGGTACCCTGCCCTAGAGAAGTTGATACAGGATCCAGGATTGATAGGTTTTTGTTGTTGTTTTCTTAAACAACAGGCATTTATTTTCTCACAGTCCTAGCAGCTGTAGTCCAAGACCAGGGTTTTGGCAGGGCCATTTTCTTCCGAGGCCTCTGTCTGGGCCCGTGGACGGCTGTCTTTTCCCTGTGTCTACACATTGTCTTCTCTCTGTGCATGTCTGCCTCTGGGTGCAAATTTCCCCCTTTTAAAAGGTTACCAGTCCTAGTGGATTAGGGGTCATCCCATCCTATTCACCTGCGACCTCATCTTAACTGTATCTTAATTATATCTACAGTGACAAAACTTGTTTCCAAGTAAGACCACATTCTGTGGTACTGGGGGTTTAGAACTTAAGCATATGCATTTTGGGGGACACAACTAAGCCCCTAACACTATACAAATGGACTCTGTCCTTCATTCATGGGCTCATCTCAAGTGCTCAGAAATGGCTGGGTCCCCACTGGGCTCTGGCCAGAGGTTCGCTGTGGGCTCAGAGAGGTTCTAGCTAAGCGGCCCTCTGTCTGGGAGTAGCGTTGTGGCTGGTTTAAAATGAGTTGTTATAGAAAACAAATGTTATTTCCTTATGACAGGGCTTAGGGAACCAGGTGTCTGCTGTAATTTGGGAGAACGTTGTGACTTTGAGGGCATTGACAGTGAGTGATGTGGGTTAAAAACCACAAAATAATTCAGGAGGAAGCAAGCAGCTCACGTCTGGAGAAGCTTGGGGCCTCAGTTCCTCCCTTGCGAGGCAGTAGGCCAGCCCATATTTTATCATATGGTTCTATACTCCCCACTCGCCCAATGTTTTTAGATTGAAAAAAAAAACTTAAAATGAACATCCAGGGCACACTGCAAGGCCAGCAGATGTGACAGAACCCCCATAGGCGGGCGTGCGTGTGTGGAAAAGGAGGGAGGGTGGACATTTACATCAGTGTCTGCAGGTTTCTAAACTTTACCTTTCTTTCTTATTTTTGGTTTTTTAATGATTGAGCTGGTAGAGTTTTCCTCTTCTCTAGGCTTTTATTCCTCAAGGAACTGCCCAAATTCCAGACACTTCCAAATCCTGCAATTAACTCTAAAAAGTGGTATTAGTTATATGACTAATTGTATTAGTTATATAGCACTTGGCCTGAAATAATGATAATGAGCAATTATGGCGCTGCCAAGAACATCTGATGAGCTCAGTCCTCGTGAACACAGAGGGCAGTGATCACATTTTGCCCTGTTTCAGGAAGATTCTTTAAACTTTGAGTTCAGAGACTCTCCAGGTTTCAGGAGCTGGAGATGTTCATTTGTTGTCTGGAATGTCCTTCCCTAAGCAAAGTTCTTTCCGTGGTGGAAGGAGATGATGTGGGACTAGGAATTTCAGAGGCTGCTGTCTGTCGCTGGACCGGTAGGCACAGTTCAGGGGTCAGCAGTGAACAGAGTGGTCAGGATTTGGTGAGCCAGCAGCCCATCTGCGCCTCTCCCTGCCGCCTGCCTTCGTTCGCCTCACCATCTGTAAGTCATCCAGAAAAGGGATTTCGTGAGCATTACCTTATGAGGAGGCCTGCCGTGGGGTCTGTTTAAAGCCATGGCAATCTGCTCTCTGGGGTTCAACATCTGTTCATGCAAGCTCTGCTTGCTCCATCTCTCTGAGGCATCTGCAAGCAGCAGGGCCAGGCTGGAATTTGGGGTGCAAATTCAATCTCTCAGGAATTCCCCCGTGTGCTACCCTGGTCTCTGGTTCTATGTCATGCCAGTACCCACACAATTCAGAATTCGAATGACATGTTGACAGCGTGAGCATTGATGTGTGGCTGAATGTAGTTGGATTGAGTTTGCCCTGGTGAGGGGAAACTCGGGTGGAGTGCAGAGATGTGGATCACCCAGCGCTCACGTTGGACTCTGCTGGTGTCTCCTCACCGAATCCCCTCACCCCCAGCTTTCCCTCCCACCTTACTTCACCTTCTTATTTAAGTCTGGGCTCGAGTCTTGCTTTTGTTAATTTTGCTTCAAGAGCGTAAGCCCCTCTCAGATTTTCCCTCTGCCTTTCCTATTTTCAACCCAAATAGGAAATGACAAGGATGGTTTCACTGCAGAGAGACTACCATTCATTTTGTCACTTTAAACAAGTGTATCTATCATAAATGTGTAACTTGATGAATTTTCACAAACTAAACAGCAGTTGCAAGATCAAGAAACAGCAGGACCTGTTTCCTCATGGTGATTTCTGGTCACCCCCACCCGAGAGTGATCACGGCCCCAGCTTCTGACAGCACGGGTCAGTTTTGCCTGTTGTTTCAATGTAACCTGCGTATATTCTTTTGCTGAATGTTATGCTTGTGAGGTTCACCTACATTATTTTGATGGGCTCTGGATTATTTATTATTATTACGGCAGAGTATTTTATTGAGAGGTTTGATGGGCATTTGAGTAATTTCCAGTGTTTGTCTATTAGGAGTCGTGCTGCTCAGAACCTTCTCACGCGTGCCTTTCTGTGATCGCATGTGTGCATTTCTATTAGGTGTATACCCCAGCGTGGAATTCTTACGATGTGCTTGTGGTTCGGCTTAAGTAGATCCTAATAAACAGTTTTCCAAAGTGGATGCCCTTCTTGCATGTGTAACTTGCATTCTAAAGCAAGACAGATCGTTGAATTTGAACTTCATGGTCTCTCATCTCTTGGCTTGAAAGGCTTTATGGACAAACCAGCCATAGCCAAGAGTCCAAACGTTTGGGATGGAAGTTGCCACACCACGGTGGCTGGCCCCATGTTGGGTGTCAGGTCCCTGCAGCAGGCCGGGGGTGCAGCAGACACACCAGAGGCACATGCCTTGCCATCTTGGGGCTGAAACAATAACAGTAACAACGGTTACAACTAGTATTGGGTCTCCTCCTCTTCTTTCTTCCACTCTCCCTCCTCTGCCCGCTTCATAGACGTCTTTTTGTTTCTCTCCGAACATCTCCACAGAGGAGCTGTGTTCCCGTTATTCCCATTTCACACCCACCCACTACGCACCCTCCCCCCACACACAGACACACCACACACACACAGACACACTACATACACACACACCCCACACATACACTACACACATACACACACACACTACACACATACACACACACACACTACATACACCCCCCACACACACACTACACACATACACACACACACTACATACACACACCCCACACATACACTACACACACACACTACACACACACACACACACACACACACACACACACATACACTACACACACACACATACCACCCATAACCCCCGCGGCCCCCCTCCATACCCTTGTGTGTGGGAGGACCAGCTCCTGAGGTCGTAGTGAAATCGGGGGGTCACAGGGTGGAGAGAGGGTTAATTATACAGGAGACGTGTGACCACAATAGTTGGAGCTCTTTGGAGAGAAGCTTATTTAAGGAAAACACTGCAGTGAGGAAGCCTTTCCAGACGCACTGAGCCCGAGGCCGGGCCTGGGACAGGCAGCCCCCTCACACTCGTGCTGCCACACATTGTCCACACGGCAGGCCGAGCCCGCACTGAGCAGACCGGGGCAGAGAGGCCCTCAGAGGCCGGGGTCCCGCTGCTTGGCATGGAGGGCCAGGGACCCGCATGCCCGTCTGCTGCTGTCCCCAGCACTCCTTGGGGCACAATTTGGGGAAGTTTCTCTGGGAATGGAGGCTGTCCCTCGGGTGACTGTTTCCTCATATGGGGTCTTCCGCAGAGACCTCACTTTCAGCCGGACCCCGAGGCTCCTGCCGCCAGCCTGGGACCCTGAGGGTCTCTGTTGTGATGGCTGTCCCTCCTGGGAGCCGGTGAGTGAAGGCGTCTATGGGGAAGCTGACTGATTACAGTCTGGGTCCTATAGGTGGCCTGATACTAGTCCAGGGGTCCTGTATGCAGGGTGGGGGTGTCCTGGGGAGAGGTGCCAGTCTGGCTGGGAGTGTACAGACAGCAAGGGCAAGTGCCGAGGCCGCCTGGCAGGGTTTTATGTCACATCACCTGTGCTCTCCACCCTTTGGTTGGGCATAGCCATTTGTCCTTGACCGCCGCCAGGCCCATGGCTAGGTGGCTGCCCCTCAGTTCTGAGGCCTGTGCTTTGGGCTCTTTGGGGCACCCTGGGCCCTGGCGTGGGGCCGTCCTTCATCCCCTCCATCTTCTCTCCACCCCTAGGCCGAGGACCTAACAGATACCATCAGTTTAACGAGGTGTGAATTTCTTCCAATGTCTTAGGCAGTTCTGTTGATGCATAAAGCCCTATTAATAAAGCATTTTCTCCTAAAATCATCGAAGACCCACATGAGTGGTGCTGCCACCTGAGTGTATCTGATGGCAGGGGCTGGAAGCTGGAGCTGGTGGCATTTCCAGTAGCCGTCGCAGCCTTAATTGGAATGGGTCTGAGGGTTCTGTAACTTCGAAATAGCGTGCAAATCCTCAGCACCGCTGTGTCCTGCCACCAGACTCATGCTGGCTCTGAAATGTGTGTTTGGATTTGAAAAAGAGACTTTTGCTGGTGCTTTCTGAGTTCTAGGTTGCTGGGAGCTCTAGAGACAGTAAGCCACGCCTCCCGTAACGACCTACCTGTTTAACATCTGCTTGGACTTAGGACCAGGTATTCACTACACGAAGTGTTTGCAATCATGCAAGACCGCGTATTTTGTTCATAAGTGTGGTGTCAGCTGGTATTTGTTGAAAAATCAATACCCTGTGGTGCCACGACACCCCACAAGGCATCGCCTTCAAGCTCCTCACTTATCGACCAACTCACTCCACGACCTAGTGGCAGGAGTGGAACTTGGCCATTAAGTGAGGAGTGCCTCTACCATTCAGTTCGAGGTGGGCTGAGGTATGTGCCGTGGCGCAGACAGGCTCAGGAGTGCCAGGAAGGCCAGCAGCGGCGCTGCCTGGGATGTGTCCTCCCAGGGAAGGCGGAAATGCGTAAGGGGGCATAAACCTCCTTCTATGGGGTGTCTCCGGTGGGCAGAGCCTGATTCCTGGGCAAGTGATTGAGAGAGGGGGGCAAGATAAAGCAGGATAGTCTGGGGATGAAAGCTAAGCTGGGATTAGTCTCTGCTGGGGTCAGCTGGTCCCACGGGGCTGCCTTTTGTGCCCCCAGTCTGCACTCACTGGGGTTGTGACCCGGCATGGGTGGCGGGGTGACCTGCCAGGGCAAGCAGGTCCTCTGGAGAAGCAGGCTGGTGAGAGCCATGAGCAGCAACACTCAAACAGCAGCTGGGGGTGGGGGCTGCCGGCCAGGGGAAGGGGATCTGGGCAGCACTAGTAGTGAGCACTGCCCCTCCCGTGGGCCTGGGTGGTGACAGGCCACTGCCTCTCCCAGTCTTGTCCCTGGAAATGGGACTCCTTTGGACCCCTCCACTTGGGCAGGTGTGCGTGTGGCCCTGCTAGGACCTTGCAGGAGGTTTTGGGAAAGCAACTGGACCCAAGATGACCATGCAGGTAGGAAGAGCTGGGCTTTAGAGATGAGGCCGTGAGAATCAGACAGGGCTGGGGGGCTTCACAAGTTCAGGGATGCGTTCCTTTTTGTGACCCATCAAAGGTGACCTTTTTTGTTGGTGTTTCTGCTGAGCCATATTGAGTTTATGTGTTCTGAGCACCAGCATCAGTGCACAGGCTGCGTGGGGTTGGGCAGCTCCCCTCAGGTACCAGCAGAACCCCAGCTCTGTGCTGTTGGCCCCATTCCCTCAGGGCTGTCCCCTCTCAGGCCGCCTCTCCGTTTCTCCATTCTTGCGGTGGGGCTGTCCGTCAGGGACATCTCACTCAGTCTCACATGGGTCAGGGCAAGCATAGCAGGTCTGGATTCCAAAAAAATGGCAAAAGTGCTTTAAGAAGGTTTACAGAGAATGCCCACGGGTTTTCCCAGGGCTGGAGTGACGAGTAGGTGGCAGTGGTTTACAACTGGTACGTCCATTGGTCTGTGTCACTGGTGCTTGTGGCATTTTCAGCTCTATCCCTTCTTGGCCAAGATGCCCCTTCCAGACTTGGTGGTGGCTCTGCGTTCAGGTTTTGGCTCTCTTAGCTCTCATTGAGGGAGTTGCGATGAATAGTGAATCAGGGTCCGTTCGGGGACAGTGGGGGTCATTTTACTGCAGAATGGCTGTCCTTTGTCTCTCTGGCAAAAGGGTGCTGAGAAATGAATGTTAAGGGCTGTAGAAATGCTGAATAATAAGTGAACTTGATCCTGTCAGGCAGCGAGGTCTGAAAGACTCCCTCTAATTGACCCAGTTATACTGTCAAGGTCCCCAGGCTGGTGCTTTGGAGAAAAAGTGGTTGGTTTGGGCACCTCTCTGTGTGCCTCAATGCTATCAGATGCCCACCATAGACTCCATTCAACAGTGAGTTTTAGGTTTTTAGAATAATAACTCAAAGGATCTCCTGGAACAGGCAGAGGAGGGGAGGTGACCCGTGGAATTGTGAATGGACATACTGGACACCCAGATCCAAGAAGAAGATTAGTTTACAACTCAGAGGGAGGGGTGATGGCTTAATCTGAAGCCAGACTGCATGGGCCCTGATGCGAGTAAGTAAAAACCCCATTTTTTTGTAGGTGTTTCAGTTTTATTCATTCATTCATTTACTTGTTCATTGAGTCAACTGACAGGTGCGGGAGGAGGTGAGTTTGGCTGGTGTTGTGTGTTGAGATGTCCCACATAGATTGTGGTTTGGACGACAGCAGTCTGGGCTGGGGGAAGGAGCTGTCCCTTGGTCTTTTCCCGGGACTGCACTGCTCACAGCTGGGAGTGCCCCTGGCATTTCCCACACTTTTCTGGGCTTGGGAAAGTATGGGCCAGTTTTTGATTTTCTTTCTAAATTCATGGGACAGGTTTTCTCACTGCTTGTTAAACCATAATTTTCAGAAATGGTAAACCTTAACCCATACCGACAGAAAGAACATGTTAAGGATTTTATTTAACTCGTGGATGAGGAAACTGATAAGATGTTGCTAACTTTTAAAAGAAGAGTCCAAAGAAGAGACGCATTTGTAGATCAGAAATTTGTGCAACTATGAGTAGAGGAAAAATTGGTTTCTTTCATAGTCAAGGAGAAAAGTTAGTTGAACTACTGAACAAAATTTACATGTATAGATTATTACTTTGTATCGCTAATGTACAGAATTGTAAAACAGCTCAAGGGAAATGAAAAGTTAGAATTAGACAACTTGGAAAGGTGTGTTCTAAACAATGCTTATTTTTCTGTTTCCCCCCTATACTCTTTTAATAAAGTCCAGCATTTTAAGTATTAATCTTGCTTAAAAATTGCCTTTCTCTCTCCTTTTTAATGTATAAGTAGCAATGATAAAAGGGTTTTTTGGTTTTGTTTTGGGATGCTTTATCTCTGTTTTTGATACTAAAGCAAGGTTTTTACTCTCCAAATAACTTGAAGAATTATTTTGGAAGAGAATTACTGAATTTATTACCCTGTGTCATTTCCCAGGACCTATATTAATGAGTAGAAAGTATGACTTACAGGATTTATGTCTACAGTTTATAAAATCTTGGGCACATGAAAACATTGGAATAGTGAATCTGTGAATCAGAAACGAATTGACTCAAACAACACGGAAGGTTCCACATCCCAGCTGTTATGGACTGGGGAATGGGAGGTGGGGGAAAGAACACTTGCAGAAACATCTAATTCCCAAACACATTTCCTGAAAAAATAACTGGGCATTTCTTCATGCACTCATTTTTAACCTCTGAAAAGTTGGCATGTAATTTAACTTAAGCTGATACTATTCACAGTTCAAAAGGACCCCAGTCCTAGAAGCGTCCATCTTGTCTGCCATTCTAAAGTTTATCCTGAAAAGATTTGTAGTTGTTATGAACAGTGGAAGGACTGGGGAATTTATGGCAGGGTTTAACTTACACAGTCACTTCTGGTTTATCGTGAACATATTTCTCCTTGACCCTTCGGCAGCCCGTGATGTTGAAGAACCTTCTCCCGTTGGAAACCCGTCCCTTCTTTTTTTGACCCTCTACAGCCCCATTTTTCAGCACTGGGGCTGTTCTCTGTGTCTTTCTTTCCATTTCCTGGGATGCTGGCCGAGGCACTGTGCTCCTCTATCCCAGCCACCTTCCCCTGGACACCACATTGTCATCCAGACACCCAGTCCCACCTTGGTTCCAGGGATCATGACTTTCATTTTGCCTCAGAACACCTCACCAACACCCCCAGCTGCCACTGGACATTGCCAGCCAAATACTCTTACTCTTCATACTCACTATGTCTAAAATGGAAATAATCAAATTTTCTACGAATGAAATGTAGCTGTTTGGGAACTTATTTTCCTATTCAGTTACCAACCACTGCCAGTTCTTCCTAATATCTCTCCTGTCTGACCTTTCCTGTCATTTCTACTGTTGCTCCATAATTTAGGCCTTCATCAGGGAGTCCTCGCCTTAAATTCTGCATTAATCCTAATTCAGTCAGTATTCCTTTAGTGCCTTGTGAGTGGATTTCATGATCCAGGCCCTGGCCAGCTGTTAGGGTCTGCTAGAAGGAACGTGCTGCAAGAGCATAAATGGGAACCCCTAAATTAGTCTGGAGGAGCAGACAAGGCTTCTGTAAGAAAGTGGTCACTGAGAGAGCATCTGAGGAACGAGTGGGCACCAAATACATGAAGACAAGGTGGAGGGGGTCAGTTTATCAGGTGAGGAATCTAGCATTTGCCAAGTTCTAGAAGTGGTTGGAGGCATTAGAGACACTGAGCTTGAAAGACATGTGAGTCAGGGCCTGGGGGTAGGACAGGGCAGGGGCAGGCTGATGCTAAGTTGTAATAAGAATTCAGATGTTTACATGGATGGACCTTGAGGGCGTTTTGCTAAGTGAAATTAGTCAGATAGAGAAAGACTTTCACTGTATGATCTCACAAGTGGAATGTAAAAGGCCACACTTAGAAACAAAGCGTACAAAGCTGATGGCCAGGGGCTGGGAGACGGGGAATTGGAGAAATGTTTAAAGGGTACAGACTTGCAGTTATGAGTTAAGTTCTGGGATCTAACGTACAATATGTTGACTGTAGTTAACAATACTGTGTTAATATACTTGAAAATTGCTGTAAGAGTACATCTTAAATGTTCTCATCACACTCATACAGAAAAGATAATGCGAGGTGATGGAAGTGTTATTAATAACTAATCGTACTGTGGTAATGATCTTGTAGTATATGGGGGCTGTCCAGAAACAATCCAGCCATTGTCAATACAACAAGAACAGTTACATGGCTGGATACTTTCTGGACAGCCCTTGTATACCTATAGGTTGTATATAAGGTCAGGCAATTAAATTCGTGAACTCATCCTAGACAAAGTGCTACATACGTCATTGCTGAGTATCACTATGGTCACCTTCAAAGTACTCTCCCTGGGAAGCTATGCACTGATGCCAGCACCTAGTTCACCCTTCAAAACAATTTTGGAACTCTTTCTGGGATGGCCATCAGAGCTGTCATTGTCCCCCAAATCTGATGATTAAGTTCACAATCTTGCCACCATGTGCTTGTGTTGGCAGCACTGTATAAACAAATCACCTTGGCATTATTTGTGCCAACCTAAGCACATGGTGGCAAGTTCGTGAACTTAATTGTCAAGAGTTTGGGTATGACAACAGCTCTGGTGGCCATTCCAGAAAAAGAGTTCCAAAACTGCTTTGAAGGGTGGACTAGGCGCTGGCATCAGTGCACAGCTTCCCAAGGGGAGTCCTTCACAGGTGACCATAGTGATATTCAGCAATGACGTATGTAGCACTTTTTCTAGGATGAGTTCATGAAATTAATTGTCTGACCTTGTAAGGTATACAACCATTATGTTGTATACCTTAAACTTACACAATGTTGTATGTCAGTTGTATCTCAAATTGGGAGAAAAAGAATTCAAGAGTCTGTCTTCAGAGCAAAAGGGGAAGTCTTTGAAGCATTTTAAACAGGAAGGGAATGACATGACCAACTAAGCCTTTGCAAAATGTCATTGTGACTGCTGTGTGATGTCCAGAAGACAAGATAACCTGAAAATCTTTCTGATCCAAAATAACAGGAAATGTTGGACAGTATCATAGCCAAGCTGAACTTATTAGGAAGTAAGTGATACTGTTGGAGCTGTGAATAAAGAGAAAGCTGAATACCCACGGAGCATGCTGGCCCTGACTGCTTCATCTTCCCTGGTGGCATTTGTCCATCTTAGTAAACAAGGGCTATGACTTTAATGGCCACCCAAAGACACAAGACAAGGCAGGGGTGTAAGTGAATTGGGAAAGCCATCTGCGTCCCTGACATGAATGAAAGAGGAAACCTTTGATCAGTAAAAGGAGTTCTATACCATGTATGCACTTTATGCAAAAGAAAGTTCTAGGAAGTTTGTCTTACTTGACCTGGGTGCTGGTTGGGGGTGCAGTGAGTCTTCTCCAAAAGTATCTTACCATGGACAGGTTGCCCCAAGTGGGTTTGGGATGCTTCTTTACACCACTTTGATGGTCCTGGCAGCCCGTGCCAAGAAATGAACATAATAGTGATTCCCACCCTGCTAATACCCTGGGGATCTTAGAAGCACCACAGTTTTCTCTGAAATTCTAAGTAGAATTAAAACCTAAAGAAGTTCATGTAATAATATTTGTATAAATGAAGTTTGAAAATATTTTAGATTGCATAAAGCAATATTAACTAGATAAATATAATCAATTTGGGCAGATGATCAGAGTACTTAAAAAAACTTTTAAGTCTTTGTACTTTTCCTGAAGAAGTAGATATATTGATTACACTATAACGTTATTTTGTATGTGGGTAGCTCTCTAGATGGGAGTCGAACCCAGGCCGCAGCACTGATAGCACCAGAGCCTTAAGCCACTGCACCACCAGAGAACTCCCTATAACGTTATTAAGTTAAATGTGCATGTTTAAAAGTTATTGGGAATTACTAAAATAATAACACTGGGATATATGATTTCCAAACCAGTAGAGAAGAAAATTGGTATGTAAAACCCAATCAATCCAAAGAAGGGAGAAAAGAACAAATAGGAGAAGAGAAAAAGAAGGATACGTAAAAGATACAAAATGACATGGTAGAAATAAATTTAAGTATCTGAATAATAATAAATGTAGATGGTTCAAATTAATGACAGGTTGTCAGGTGAGATTTAAAAAATTCATCTATATACAGTTTACAAGGGATACATCTATAACGAAGGCACAGATGGTTGAAATTAAAAGGATGGGAAAAAGGCAACTACTACTCAAAAGACACCATTGGGTTGAATAAAATTGGATATTATTATCCAATAGTGTAGATTTAAAGGCAAAAAATTACTTGGGGTAAAAAGTCAATATTTAATGGTAAGTGATACAGTTAACTGGGAAGATATAACAATTCTAAACTTTTGAGCACTTAATAACATTCTCAAAATAGCAAAGCAAAAACTAGTATTTTTTCAAGAAGAAACTGAAAAAAACTGACAAATTTGTAATATTTAGAGATTCTAATACAATTTTCTTTGTAACTCACAGATAAAAAAATCATTAAGGATACAAAGGATTTGAACAAAAGTTTGATCTAGGCATATATCAAACAGTACTCAACAGTATATAATACACATTATTTTCAACATACGTGAAACAGAACCTACATAAACATTCATCTTATACCAGGCCTTAATAGAAGTCTCAAAAAAGTCACAGAATTGACATCACACAGATTAAATTCTTTAATCACAGGGAGACATTTATAATCTTATTTATATAAATATAGTATGTTATTTTCTTATATCAGAATAAAGGAAGAGAAAAAAGTAAACGAGTTAATCATTTAGTTCAAGAAGTTAGAGCAAAGAACAATAAATAAACCCAAAGAAATTGGAAGGCAAGAAATAATAAAAATAAGAGGAGAATCAGTGAAATAGAAAAAAGATCTATAGTCAATAGTATTAACAAAAGCAAAAGTTGGTTCTTCTTAAAGAGCAGTAAAATACAGACTCATTGACCAGCCTGGCCAGCACAAATGAATATTGTGAATGAATTAGGCACAAAAAGGAGGTTATAGATGCAGCTATAGCAGAGATGGAAAAGAGTAAGTGACTCTCAATATATTAGGAAGCTCAAATGAAATTGAGTTTTTTCCAAGAAACATAACAACACGACTGAAGAAGAAATGGAAAATCTGGAGAGGTGTAATATTTATACCAGTAATTTAACATATGCTTATTCATCTGTTTAAATGAATTAATGTACTTAACTCATGAGCAGCTTTAAAGGAAAAAAAAAGGATATGATCATTTCAACAGATGCAGAAAAATATTAAAAAATTCAAACCTATTGCCTTTATTTGATTTCTGTCTCTAGCTCTGCAAATCAGGACTAATGGGCAGATAAAAAGTATCAAACTCTGAGAAAAGTCATTATTAATTAAAACACATTGAAAGCCATTAAAAAATCAGGAATAAAATAAAATAAAAAATAAGCAAGAATTCTCTTTATGTTGCAATCAGTATTTTATCTGAGGTTGTAGTTAATGTAATAAGTCAAGAAAACAGATGGAAGGTAGAGGCATTCAAATGCAAGAAATAAATTAATTTACAAATGTGATTTTTCTAATAAAAGAAACAAAGAGATTATTGCAGATTATTAGAATTAATGAGAAAGATCTTCCAGATTTTTGGATAGAAGATCAATATTTAAAAATCAGTTTCCTATCTGCACATCAGTCACATATAAATAGAAAAATATATGCCACTTAGAATGCAAAGCCAGTGACCCCACTGAGGCACCCTCTCCCTCTGTGGGGCCTTTCCCCATCAGGCAACCTTCCTGCTTAGTTCCTGCAACCATTCCTTGTACGTCTTTATGTCCAACTTCCGACTTGTCCTCCCCAGAGTCATTTCCTCAATTGTTTGGCTTTCTGACTAACAGACAATAAAAAAAGAAAAAGTTTAAATCCAGTTTCTGAAATTGGAAGAGCACGCAGTTTCTCAGGATAGTCTTTAGGAGGGAGGGGTACGATTGCCAAGGTAATAATTTTGTGGATGAAAATAGGAAGCCCACAGTTACTGAAATTTTTATTCTTGGGGGCAGATCACAGTTCCCAGTCCTGTCCAACATGGTAACCGAGGGCCACGTTCAGGTTGTCGTGCACTTGAAATGTAGAACTGAGGCATGCTGTCAGTGTAAAACACCGTATTTTGAAGATTTAGTTCGAAGAAATGTGAATAGCTCATTAATAAGTTTATGTTGCTTATGTGTTGACCCTTGAACAACGTGGGTTGTTAGGGGCACTGCCCCCCTTTGCAGTCGAAAATCTTCATTTAACACTTGACTTCCCAGAAACTTCAGTTACCCCTCGGTGTCAATGGATGATTGATTCCAGAGCCCCTGTGGGCCCCACCACCCCGGGACGCTCGCGTATCTTATATAAAAAGGTGTAGAATAGCGCACACAGTCAGCTGGAACACTGATGGGCGCCTGTGGATGCAAAACCATGGGGTACGATGGCTGACTGTATAGTTATTGAAAATAACAACTGTGCATAAGTGGAGCTGTGCATGGAAACCTGTACTCTTCAAGGGTCAACTGTATTTGGTCAATTAAATTGAATTTAACTTTTCCTTTTTACTCTTAATGTGAATACTAGAAAATGTGTTGCATGTGTGGCTTGCATTTATAGACATTTTATTTCAGTACTGCTCCAGGTTTCTAATTCTTATTGGTGCTGTTTGGGGGTAGTCCTTCATTTTCTCTCAGGCTCAGTTTTCTCCTTTGTAAATAGGGGTGATAAGTGTCTTGTGTACCTTAGGTATTGAGATCATCCAATGCAGAAACCCATTCCCCAAATGAGCGCTTTGTAAATGATGAAGCTTTATACCTACACCGGATGATTTTCTTGGTTTGTCAATTGATTTTTGTTCCTGAGCCCAGTACAAACTCAGAAATAGAAAAAAGGGGGCTTGGAGAAAATTGACCACCTTGCTGGCCTCTTGCTTATTCTTTGGAGTCAGGGTTCAGGACCAATCTCTAGGCAAAGTTTTGCTATTTGTCTTCGTTGGGGGTTCTGCTGTTACAGAGAACCCTGACATCCTTTTAATTTAATTCTGCTATGGTTGTACAGAGAGGTAAAAATGACTGTGCAAGCTGAAACGCAACAAAGCTGTCCTAATACTCAAAGAGAAAAATTGCAATGGTTTTGTGAACTTTGAAAATTTTTTGTCACATCATTAAAAACAATCTTACCATTGGTTATAAATGGATAGTGAAATGAAAAATAGTGAAACTAATATATATTTAGTACACTTAATTAAAAACATTAGAAGTCACCGAGAATTAAAGTGTTTCATTTCTTTGCAAAAAGACTTAACCAAGAACCACGTTAGTGCAGACTGAGCACCATTTTTTTTTTTTTTTTTTTTTTTTTTTTGCTTTTTGGTATGTGGGTAGTTCCCTGGCTGGGAATCGACCCCAGGCCGCAGCGCTGACAGCGCCAGCGCCAAAGCCTTAAGCCACTACACCATCAGGGAACTCCCCTGAGCACCTTTTTAAAGAGATGCAAGTTGTCCTACTGTGTTCTGAGTTTGGATCAGCTTCCAACATTTTATCCATTGTGAAGTACCTCCGAGTGTTCCTTTAATGTGACGTTTTTTTTGCCAGTGTCACTTCCTTTGAGACATCTTCATCCTCTTTGTCACAAATGCTTTCTTCATTTGTGCCAGGAAGCTGTCTTCACTCGATTCATCTGGCTGTGTGTCTAGAGTCTCAGGAGTGGCAGCAGCGGCAGGCTAAGTCCCTAACTTCATTCAGCGTTTCCCTCCGGCGTAACCACTTCTCATGTGTTTGCTGCACTTGGCATCTTGGCAGGTTCCTTTCTGTGATTATCCACCTCATAGAATGTCACATGGCTTTATCACTGGGAGACAAGGGGCAACACAGTCACATGGCTTCAGTCTGTTGGTGGATCGAGTCCCTGATAGAGTGACCAGTCATGACAGATTTTGAGAGCATGTTATTTACTTAGTGATTGTGGACTGAAGAGCTCGCAGTGAGTTTGTGCTTTTAACAGTTCTCATAGTTACTGTGTCACGGTAACAGAAACTTGAACCATGTTGTTGGGACACTGGTGTTATTCCACTGAACTGTGGCACCTGAAATGACTGCCTCTCAGACTGTGCAAAGTGAGGACTGCCTGTTCTCAGTAAGTGCCGAAGCATCAGGGGGTCGCGGAGCAACCCCTCCATCTTTGTCTCTTGTCCCTTGTCCAAGCTGAAAGGCCACCTTTCCTATTTCTGGTTCTCAGACACTGTCCTGTGGGTGTGCCAAGTGTGCCGGGGGAAATGCACAGAGGCCCGTCGTCATTAAGTCATTCGACAGCTATGTGCTCCGTATCCATCTGTGCTGGGCGCGTGCTAGGCTCTGGCATGTTTGCTGGCAACTGAAAGTGCCTTAAATTGCTTTCATTTTTGTTTTTTGGCAGCTCACTTTCTAGCATATTTTCCAAACCACCACTTATCACATTTGCACAGGGTTTTAAAGTGACTTCTCACTTGCACAAGTTTCCAATGTCTTGATCCCCAAGATACACAGGCTGTCAGCCGCATCAGGTTCCTGGGACTGGGATATGGTCCGCAGCTTGGCATGCCAAGTGGGACAGTCCTTTTTCTAAATAGAACAATCAACTAATGGACACAGTGTAAACTTGCATAGTTGCTGGTTAATTATTTAAAGCATGTGTCATCAAAGCCAGTCACATTTCTCAGCATCTTCTTTCTTCAGTGTTTTTAATTGAGCTGGGGATTGTGGCTACCATACTCCGAAGGGTGTGTTATGGTTTATTTAGGGTCAAATGTCTTTGCCTGGAGGGTTAAATTCCACTGAAAAACTACTTCAACCAGAAGAGAAGTGTGACAGGAGATGTTCATGATCTTAGAGCTTAAAAATTTTTTTAATCCATTTGAGATTCTTTGCTATTAAATATATTAAGTAGTTCTGGCAATTTATGTGTTTACTTAAGAACTCCAGAACACTTTTGATAAAACAGCTCTCTGGCTTCCAGTGGTGAAGGGAAACAAAAGCTTATTGAGCTTCGCGTATCATCATACACGATTCTCTTGATAGCCTTATGGATAGGAACTGGTATTTGTAATTATACTCGTACAGTTGAGGAACTTGAGGCCTAGACAGGTAAATTAAGATGCCCAAGATCTTAACTGTTAGAATTGAATTTTAAATTTTGAGTTTTGCATTTTTCTGATTCCAAAATCCTCATCCTTTTCCATATAGAATTGATTGTAAATGCCTGGCATACTGGCCACCATTCTTTTAGCGTGGTCCCATGACAGACATCACTAATTGATAACCTATTTGCTCCCCTGCCGTATGCCATGCTGCTGCTGCCCATGAAGATGCTGAATGGTGCTCAGAATGGAAAACCCATCTTAGCCCCTAAATGGAAGGTTATGTAGGCAAAGAGCTCCCAGGGAAGTCTGGACTAGGGAGGCCCTGGTGCAGTTGCTGGTGAGCAGCTTTCAGGCCAGTTTGACCACTCATTACTGTTGGGTCAGCAGTGTCCCTTTCTTCTTCTGGCATTTTCCCTGTGCCCACTATTTCTTTATTTGGGATACTAAATCCCGTGTGCTCCCTGTGGAATAAACCACAGACAGGAAGAAAAACAATTACGAATTTAAATCATCTGTCTTGGTTTGGGTTTCCCTAAAAGCAGACCCTCAGACAAGGACTTGGGTGCAGGCAGTGATCCAGGGTTTGCTGCAAGGGAGGGAATGAGCAGAGTGAGACAGAGTCAGGGAAAGGCTGATAAAAGGTACTTATTTAAGCAGAATGCTGCCTTCAACTCTAGACCTGTGAGAGACCATATAGAACAGGTCTCAGAGGCAGGAAGCTGGGGCCTTTATCTACCATTCTCAGCTCCCTATTGGTGGGGGGCTGTTCACATGCCTCCCTCCTCCAGAATTACTGTAGTTTATGTGCTCCCATGTATAATGCGCACCCACCTTTTTGGCTCAAACTTTCAGGGAAAAAAATGTTTCATTTTAATTTTTTAAGTCAAATTTTTATTTGTTTATATTTAGTTCTTGTTTTTGTATTATAAAGGAATTTTAGCATTAATTTTAAACATATTATGGTATAAGAAATGTTATGTCATAAATAATTACCAAACACAAGAACAGTTACAAGGTACAAGTTACAAGCAGTTTCTGCCCAGATGGTGGGCAGAAAGTTAAACTGATCCCACATCCTCACTTTAGAAAGTCACCCAGATTCTGTTTTGAATGTCTGGTGCCATGGAATGTATGTACAGACATCAAATGGCCTGTCTCTGGGGCCAGGCTACATTCTTACCGTTTGCAGCCCTACCGTGTGGGTTTGAAATTTATGGTGGTGTTTGATTCCATTAAAGACAACCCCAAATATGTGTGTAGCTCCCAACAAATTCCTTGTTATCTTTTTCAGTCACCTTGGGCAAGCATTGTTCCTCTCAACACATTGGGCCATGTCAGTCCTTATGAATGTTACCCCAAACAACCATGGACTGAAGACTGAGGAGTATTGGGGCCAAAATCACTAGCTTTGAAATGGAGCCAGTCTTTCAGTAGTAGAAGCAGCAGGGTGAACTCAGATGACCTCTGCAGTGAGGAGCCCCTTAGCTTTGGGAGGTCCCTGAAGTTGCGAGTAGCGAAATCTTTGCTACCAAAACTGGAGCAAGAAGAGAAAGTGGTGGTGACAGAGAAACCAATATATTTGCAGGAACAGGCGCTAATTAACCCAGATGGCTGATTTTAATCACTGCTGTCATCTTGAAGTCGGCTAGCTGACAGAGTGGTTCAGTTTCATGTTTTCCAATAGGCGGATGGATACTCAGAACTATTCTCTTTTCCCTTCCTGCCTCTCTTCTTTTAGCTTAAAAAAGGCATAAAATTAGAATGGGGGGCACATTTTTTGAGAACCTCCTTACAGCTTCCTTTGAGTTGTCTTGGTCCATTCTTTTGTAGGTGTCTTTGTTTCCCTGGATGCATGAACTAGGCAGAGAACAACTCCACATGTCTTATTAACAATTGTTTTATGGACCTCCCATGATTCACTTCTTTGGACCCTCCAGTAGAGCCTCCAGTATGAGGAAGGACTCAACATATATTTAGAATTAATGTGTTCATAGTTCTGTGTTAAATTTTAAAGAGATATGCAGAAGAGGTGGGACTTGATTTCATAGTCTCGTGGGAGAAGCTGTGTGTCCAGATTTATAGAATTATGCAATAGGTTATTTTGCCTCTTGGAGTGAAGCAAGGTCATGTGGAAACATCTGGATTAACTCCTGGATGCTTGCTCTTCCCATGGGATTAGGCAATAGTGCTGGTGCCCATGTGGCCCCCAGGCAGCAGACAGAATGGTATCATTTATAGACGGCATCCTGGAATTTGCCCTGCCAGTCCGTGGGCTCATCTGCCCTTTCCTATGGGAGTAGGTGGAGGAGGGGGACAGACCTGAAGCTTCATATTCCATGGGGGTCCGTCCAGATGTTCCAGGGCCCCGGTCATGTCCTGGAAATTTCAATCAGTGACCCAACGTGTGGAGTGTAAATGACCTGCCACTGTTGGTTTTAAGAGTCAGACATTTTTAAGGCATTTTTTTTTAACTACAGGAGAGGCATGAAATTATTTCAGACTCCAGGGCCTGATTAAAGCATGAGTGGCACACACTTGCCACACGTCACCCTGGCACAGTCCCACTGACACCCCCCTGGGGCATATAGCAAGTCCGAATCTTCTGGACTTCCCAGATCCTTGAGCCACATAGTCTGACATTCACTTCTCAGACTGTTTTGTGGTAATTTTGAGTCATCAGCATCTTTAATTAAAGGAACCATGTCTGCACATCCTCTGTGGCCTTCTGAGGTCTTGGAGGGGTTTGACTAGTGCGGAGCTGCGGCACATCATGCCTCGCTGCCCGTCACCTTCCCATGTCGCCCCACGCAGCTCTTCTCCTCTCTTCCACTCCTCACCCTTGTTGAGTACCTGCTGTGTGCCCAGCTCAGCTGGGCAGGAAAAGGAGCCAAGGGAAGGGGATTACACGTTCCTTTCCCCAAAGAGCTTCTGGAGTAGATGGAGAAATGAGGCATTCACATATGAGAAGAACACAAGATCCGACATTCCAGAACTAAATGTGGGCAAAGGCAGCCCAGAAGTGGGAGGGCAGAGAAGAAAAGGAACTGAAGTGCAGAGAGAGGTGTCACGGAGAAGGAGGATGCACGGTGACCCTTGCTCCACGTGTGGTGTGCATGTGGCTTAGCAGGAAACAGTGTGCTACTTGGTGCAGCGTGCCTCCCTGTCCCCCTGTGGTCGGCCCAGTGTGCACGTGCCAGAGGTCCTGGGGAGAGACGTTGGGAGTGGTGGCAACTGTGCTGAGGGCAAGGGTGGATGCTCTCCGAAGTGTACCCATTACAGAAGCTCAGGCCCGTTTGCCAGGTCTTCTGGTTTTTCAAGAGAAGCTGGGAATCTGGCTTTTTATATGAAATTGGAAGACTTCGACACCACTCTATGAACCAAACTAACCATGGCTATGCCAGTCTCCAGCCAGATTGTGACCTCTGGCCTTTGCCATCCCAGCGTGCTCCCCTTAAAGAATGACATGGCTCTGGCAGCCTGATATGCTTCCATGCCTGACTGGACACCAGAGCCCGGCTCGGCAGCCTTTGTGCAGCCACCCCAGATGCCCCCGAACAGGTCACCTGAACCCCATTTCATCCCCAAAGAGTAAAGGCTGGGTGAGACAGCTCACCTGTGGACACTGCCTTGCCTCTACTCACTGGGCTGCCTCCTGTCTTAGGCTAGGATTCTGAGAAAGCATTGCTGGCAGCTGGGTGGGGGCAGGGACGTGGTTTGGGGACAAAAGCAGTGAATCCAGCCGTTGTGGAGTCTGTCATTTCTCAGCAACAAACTCAGCAGCTTTCCTTCCAATTTCATAAATCCAGACCCTTGTGGCTGGTGCAACAAGCGTGATGACAAGTAATAATAAGTCATAAGGAAAAGGAAGACATTTTTATCTTCCTGACTCATGCTTCTAGCATGGGAAATCTAGGCAGGGGTGGCCACAAATGTCCTCTGGAGCTGGAAAGAGCAGTTCTGGAGTACGTGTTGCATGGGCCTGGAGGCCTGAGGGGTTCTTCAAGGAGGAGAGACTGCACAGGGAGGGACCTGGGCTTCGTGGATGTCCCAGGCTTCTCAAGGGCAACAGGATGGTTGGGAGCCTGGACTCTGGAGCAGCCTGCCTGGGTTCAAATGACTACTGTGCTGTGTCTTAGCTCTTTGATCTGGACTCGGTCTGTTAAATGCTCTGAACCACACTCTTTAGTTTTAAATTCAGATAATAATAATAATATCTCCCACACTGGGTTGTAAGAATTAAAGCTGCTGTAGGTAAACCAGTTAGAAGACTATCTGGTGACTAGCAGCTGCCGTAGACGTGTTTGCTATTGTACTGTACACAGAGGAAAGGATGCATCTACCCCTTCCCGTAAGTAGTAAATTCCTTTCATGCACTGGGTGGGGTCCACAGGGCACCGTTACTTACAAGGGATAGATGCTCATTGACCTTCATTAGCCCACCAGGCCTCTCCTTCCCGGGTGTGTGTGCAGCTCCTCTCATGAGCACCCCGTAAAGTAGGGCATCTATATATTGTCCCTCTGTCAAGGGGCCTTGGGGAAACTGAGTGGCTTATTTATGGTGACCCATCAGTTTAATCTTTGTTGCCTTTCAGCAGCTGCCACTGTTGGGGACCAGCTTGTCTGGAGGGTGGAGCCATGCTTTCTTCAAGGTGATGTGGCTGCGCGCCCCACCCCTTGTCTCCCTGGATCTGACCTGTGGTTAAAGCCAGTATGATGGCCAACCAGATTGGGGGTGTTTCTGACAGAGAGGGTGGACTTGTAGAGGTGTGTTTCGCGGCTGGTTTTTCAACTTTATCCTCTCTCTGTGGCCTGAACAGTGGGTGAGAAGGAAGCATGGTGTCATCAGATGGGCTGGGAGCACTGCGTTTGAGCTCAGATTTAGTGGTTGACTGGCATGTGACCTTGGGCAAGCACTGGTCCTTCCAGGGCTTTCTTTAGTTTCCTAAAGGGATATGACGAGATCAGCACTAACATCGGAGCCGTGAGCCAGGCGTGGCCACTGAGGAGCAATGGAATGTGGCTCCTCCATTTGAGACATGTAAAATTCAGTGGCCTTTGGAGCCTTGGTATAAAAAAAGAACGTAAACTAGTTTATTAATAAATTTTAGCCACACAGTGGAGTATTGTTCAGCAATGAAAAGGAATGAAGAACTGATGTGTGCTGCAGCGTGAGCCTGGAGAGTGCACTGAGTCAGAGAAGCGGTCACCGAAGACCACACACTCAGCGATTCCATGTATCCAAAGTGCGGAGAACAGGCTGGTCTATAAAGGCAGAAAACTCAGTTTTGGTTGCCTAGGGCTGAGTGTGGGGGTGATGGAGAGCTAGTGGGTGCAAAGTGTCTTTCGGGGTAATGAAAATATTCTAAAATTAGATTATTTGTAAACATACGAAAAACCATTTCATTGTACACTTCAAAGTGGTGTGTTATGGTATGCAAGTTATATCTCCGTAAAGGTGAGAATATAGGTTTTATATTCATTCCATGGTAAAATGATAATATTTGGATAAGTCAGGTTAAGTAAAATGTATTAAAATCAGTTTCCCCCTGTTGCATTTTACTTGTTCGTGTGTCTGTGAGAAGATGTGAAATTGCACACATGGCTTGCAGCCTGTTTCTCTTGGACTGCATGGCGCTGTACACTCCTGAAGGACCTTTCTGCTTCCAAGATTATATTCTTTCACGAAATGATTCCTAGGTTTGGACTTCTGATGACTCATCTGGTACCATGGCTAAACCCCAACTTGAAAAAAAGTTCATTTGGATCTTTTTTTAAACCACTTGCAAAAATAGGTTTTTAAAGAGAAATCCTGGAAGGAGGCAGGCAGAGTCATGTAAGGTGAGACCGAGAGCTGGGTCTGTTACTTTCTCCTGCCCCCATGCGCCTCCCACAGCCATCTGTAGCCGTGGGCAGGTCTGTTTTAAAAAGTTTACAGCCTCGGCCTGAACGCGGCTTCCTCAATCCTTCCTCCTCTTGGAAGGTTGACCTGGGGACCGCTGCTGCCCAGAGGGACAAGCTGTAAATCCCTGGTTGGCAGAAGGGCTTGGCTGGAGCCTGGCCGACCCAGTGGTTCCTCGTGTCCTTCTGGCCCGGCTGGAGGTCAGGAGAGCATCTTTTATTTCCTAAAAGGCTCAATGTCAAAAACAAACCTTGGCCCCCGAGTCTCACCTCCAAGGAGGGCTGAGCTGAAGGTGGTGATCTTGAGAAGTGTCTTTTTACGAGGCATTATCCATTGGATACCCATTCTGTTTTCTGCCTCTTGCTGGGTGCTCTGCAGAAATTTAGAAGTCCAAGTTATGGGGCTTTGTGGAGGGACCTGCTTCGTGCAAGAGTGAGAACTGTCAATGTCCCTTAAAATAGTGTGCCGCTATGGGATGCATTCCCACCGGGAGGCGGGCCTTTCCCGTTTTCTGGAAGAGTCTCCGAGCCCTTGACTACAAACCTCTGCATGCCTCAGCACCTGAACTTGGATAGGTCCCTGTTTGGAATGTTGTTTCCTAAATGGTTTTACCCCTCTTTTTTTTTTTTTTTCACCTGTTTTCATTTAAACAACAGGTGCAAATGTTCACCAGGAGGGGAGGACCAGCTGCGGGCTCCTGGAGGCTGGTGTCCCTCTCCATCTGTCCCCACCAGCTGTTCCCCTGCGTCCTGCACTGTGAGCGCGTCTCACCCATTTCACAGTTTGGGCAAGGGCGTGGGGAAGCGAGGGTTTTCTGTAAAAGCCATTTTTAACATTTCTCCAGGGAACTAGGCAAAAGCAAACTTCTTTAGTTCCTGGGCTTCTTTGGAACTGATAATTGAGTTCACAGGGAAATAATAATAGAAACAGTAAAGATAAGGAAGATGCAAGAGTGAACAATTTCCTATCCCTTTTTCACCAAATAGGAGCTCTCCAGAGAAGAATAAGCAGTGTGGAGCTTGCGTAGGGTGCAAAAGCCCAAGAGATGGACCGCTCGATACAGGCCGGGTATCAGAAATCAGAGTGGTT
Organism: Lyroderma lyra; assembly: GCA_004026885.1. Classification (NCBI taxonomy): domain Eukaryota; kingdom Metazoa; phylum Chordata; class Mammalia; order Chiroptera; family Megadermatidae; genus Lyroderma; species Lyroderma lyra. Next base: position 68,307 of record PVJL010005857.1, read on the forward strand.
TGCGAGAGACTCAGTGAATCGCTTTGGGGTTCTCTTTAGTCCTGCTGATAATTCACAGAGGAAATGTGTCATTTCATTGGAAGACTTTCATTTTAACTTTAGCCCAGGGATAAGGCCTGTTTCACAATTAAATTAGAGTCAGGTTGGCACATTTTCCCGTAATAGTGCTATCCAGAGGAGGGACTGAGGAGAGTGCTGCTCTAGCACATTTTGCCTCTGAGCTGAGTTACGCCATGCACCTCCCAGGACAGGCCATTTCGCTGACATGGCTTTGATACTGAGGGGGTGCCCTCCATACCCCTCTGATGAGAAGATAAGTCAGACTGTGGTTCCAGAAGAGGAAATGAAACATGTGAGCAGCTTGAGAGACAGGGTGGCCACGGGATGTCCTGGTCCCACCACACGATGTCTCAGGAGGGAAGACTCTGTTGTTCGTGAGTGTTGGTCCTGGAAGGGACTGCTTCCATCCGCGGGGCAGTGCCAGGAGACTCTCCTCTCAGGGGCAGGTGTTGGCTGCCGTGTTCATTCCAGGCCACTCTGGTGGTGACAGCGTGGGCGCCCAGCCTGTCAGGCATAGCGGATCTGGTTGTGGCAGTGGCAGAACTGTTCTGACTACTCACTGGCCATGGGGGCAGCCCCATCTGGGGGGGGTCCTTTTACATGCAGATCTTGCCTATACTGCAATAATCTTTCTTTACACCACTGTCAGATACTCTAAGGGGGATGTTATTAATATTCTTGTTCTGCTGGGACCTTCTACAACATTCTCCACCCCGCCAACATTTTATATGAAAATACCCAACCGTGTCGGAAAGAACTGTGTAGTGAGCACTTAGAGGCCAACCACTTAGATTCCACCATTAGTTTTGCTTGACTTGCAGCATTTTCTTTTATTTTCCCCATGGTAAAATCTCTTTATGATTCTCCCACCACGGTTTTCTTTTAAAAACCAGCCCTATCCCTGCCATGCCTCTGATGGAAACATGGAGGGGAAAATGAGGCCAAATAGTATCTTCATGCAACTGGGGTGAGAATCCAGGTGAGTTTAAGGCAGGTAAAGGTCAAGGAAAGATTCCTGGAGTAGAAGCTAGAAGGTGGGGTTCCAGGTGAGACTCTGCTGCTAAAAAGCCTGGCTGCCTGAGGGGGTCCCCTTCATTCTGCCAGAGCAGTTTTATGCCTGTGGTCTAGGCCAAGGTGGGGACTGGATACACAGCTTGGAACCTTTAGGGAGTGGCTGGCCCAGAGGCTGAGCTATTGGTTTCTCCTTTGGGAAGTGGGGAGGACACCTACCCCCAAGGCCATTTGTTGGAAGCTTAAGTATTGAGATGCAATGGAAGTGTCCCAAGCGATGCCTGCAATGAGGCGGGCACGTGCAAGGCGGCAAATTTTATGAATACAAGTAGGCATACCTCTGAACAGTGCCTCGTACATATGCTCACAGGCAGCCAACTTGTTATATTGCTGGAGGCACATCTGTATTGTATTTAGGAACAATAATAGTAGAAAAGCAGTCTTTACTGTAAAGTTGACACCCGAGCCAAAGACAAAAAGAACCAGAGATGCAGCTTCTCAGTTCACCACCCGAGCATCCTCTCACGCCTTTTTGCTGAGAGCTGTGCGTTTGCCACTGCAGATGAGAATTTTCTGGTCTGTTGCTCTCCACGCAAGATGGGTTCTACGAGGGTGCTGCCCTCTGCAGCCCTCGGGAGAAGGCCTGTGGCGTGACATCACTGTAGGCTCGTTCACTGTGTAGGACACAGTTACTGGAGCTCTGCCTTCCTGAGGTAGGTGACAGTCTCTGACATGGACAGACACGCTCGCTTACTTAGTGACTTCCTGTTTATCATCTGGTGGTGATGACAACTCACACTGGTCATCAGAGAGGATGGGATCAGCTCAAGTCACTGATGCAATGTGTTTCTAATTAGAAACCAAATCAAGGTGTCCCCGGAAGCAGAGGATAGCGAGAGAAGGCTTTCTGCAGCACGTCACATGCCTCCGACCTGCACATGCATCAGGCTCCGGGAAAATCAGATGACATGGCTCCCAGTGCCTTTCCTGGCTTCCCTGAACTTTTCTGAGGCAAGGATTCCCCTGGAGAGATGGGAATTTATCCCAGGAACTCCTCCTCTTTTTCCATGCTCTTTGTCTACTGCTGTTTTGAGCTGAGGGACACTGGGCTGCCATGATGGGAGGCAAAGGAATGAGTGAGGCTGTGCTGGGTGTTGTCTCTCGTGCTACTGATGAATGGTGAGTTGACCTGATAGATATGGATCCCTGAGAAGGGGGATGGAGGCTTTGACCTTGTGTCCAGGTAGGCTAATATGTGGAACCTGTCACACGGTGTAGGGCCAGCTTTAGGCAGCGGTTCTGCGGTAGTAAAGTCAATAGGTTAGAAAGCTGCGGGCAGTAATTGGTTTCTCATCACAGTACTTCTGTCTTCTTAACAAAGGGTTTAATTTGACACATCTGGCATGACACTCCTACTGTTAAGAATAGAAAACAAATCAAAATGCCTAAGGCACTGGGGACTTTTCTGGAGGCTGTTTGTGCAGGTAGGCTGGTGTGATCCATCGGCCAGTGATGTCATCAGGGACCCAGTTTCATTCTCTCCTTTTCCCCCGTTATGTGAGCTCCATCCCAAGGCCACCTTACCCCATGGAGGCCAAATGGCTGCAGAGGTTCCAGGCATCACCTCTTCACACAGGAGAGAGCAGTATGACATCAACAGCTCTCTGGACAGTGGGAGGCCTGCCTTCTCAGAAGGTGCGAGCAAACCTCTGCTCACGTTTCATTGACGTGGATGGGGCCACTTGCCACTTCTGAACAACTCTTCTTGCCATGTGAAAATTGTGGGGGCCTCATCCCGCAGGGGAGGTGTGGTCCAGTTAACCATCTCTTCTGCATAACTTCCTGCTGTTACACCACGGACAAGAGCAATCTTGAGACAAGGATCTCCGTGTCCACGATACCTACCACAAGGGACATTTACTAACCCCAACCACTGTGTCTACGATTCATCTACTCTTTCACTACCAGCTCATCTTCCTGCCATCGAGCAACTCGGATGGGATCCCAGAAGAGGTGGGCGTGCTGCTTTGTGAGGATCCCTTGCTCCATCACCCCTGCTCAGCCTGTGTGTGTGTCCTTTTGTTGACATCCTCTTCCTTGTTTCCTACCTCCTTCACTTTTAGAAACATTAGAAGCGGCCTTTCATTTTTTGGTTTTCCTGTCAGACTCCCTGTCACAGGACTTACTGACCTTGACTGGTGGTGGCTGTGATGGATGGGTCTCTCTCAGTGTTTGGAACAGGCCTCCCATGGCTCTGGGAGAAAGGATGAGGGCTGGAGGGAAGGGAGCAGACAGGTATGCAAGGAGCAAACTGCACGGAGTGGGTGGACGCGCCCTTGGCTAGAAGCACACGGCGGGCCCTAAACTCTGCCTATTGACTTCGGTTTTCAGCAGGTGTTTTCAAGGTGACAGTTATTGGCAGTCTGCTCTTGTCAGGACTCTGGAATATAAAACCCGATTCCTTAGGCAAATCCCAAATCTCCAGAAGTACACTTGGAGGGTTTCACTGGCGATAAGATCGAGGGCGCCGTGCTCTCTGGATGAAATGTGAGAAGCTTTGCTGTGGTGGCAGGTGGTGGCCTGGAAGCTCCTACATGCCAGCCTGTCCTGGCCTGGCCATTCCTGTGCTCTCTCCCTGTCTTCTCTTTCCTGTGGATGGATCTGTGACTTGGGACTGAAACCCGGGAAGGCATGGATGCTATCTTTTTTTCCACTCAACCTGGTTACTCTCCTGTGGCTGGCTTCAGTTTCCGACTTGGAAGGGTACAAGCAGTGGGCCAAAGAGTAGGAACAAGGGAGAAGCAAGTGGCCTTGTGCTTAAATAAAAACCACACGGCTGTCCTGTCTTCAGTACTGTTCTTTGCACTGTGAAGCATCCACAGGATGTTTTAGTTCTGGTGTCAAGTTCAGTGGTGAGAGAAGAGAGGAGAAAAGGAAAAATATCATCAGCGATACGTGTCTGTGGCTCGGGACCAATCACAGTCTCCTGCCTGTCTCAGGAGTCGTTGTTTCCAAGATGAGGCCAAAGTTACCTTTGGTGGCTGGCATTCTTTGGTGTCCCTCGAGACAGCCCCTCAGCCTCTGCTGTGGGCAGTTCCGTGTGAGTGCAGACTCCTGTTGCAGTGACGGGGCCACTTCAAGTATGGGCCATGTCTTTCTGTCACCTGGGCCAGATTCTTCCCCAGTAGGTGGGAGCTGGTTTGGCCCATTTAAAAGTGTGGCCTGGAATTTGGGGGAGCTCATGCTTTTGGAGGTAACCCTCAACTAATGCTGTCCAGGAGTCACAGTGACATTTGGGGTTTGTATTTGTGAAACTGGGCCAGCCTCTGGCTGTCATCTGGTCCAGGCTACCGGGTATTTGAGGGGCTATGCAGGGACTGTCTCCACTACCAGGGGCCAACCTTCACCCCTTGCAGCTTGTACTTGAACCTCTTATGACCCATAGCCGTCTCAATTCCACATAATGTTCCTAGTGTTCTTATAGCTTATTATTTTGATAGGTAGAAGGCGCTTGGGGGGCTCTGGGTTCATGGCAGCATGGGGGCCATTTATGCAGAGCAAAGAGCTCTCTGCTCAGTAGTGTGCCTGACGGACACAGAGAGGAGAAGGCAGGGAGATTTGGGGAAGAGCTTTATTGGGCTTCTGCCGTGGGTTGTACCAGATTTTGCATGGATGTTAAGGAAAGTTAGCTGGAATGGAATGTGTCATCTGAAGCAGTGATCTCCAGACTGCTCTTATGAATGTAAACTTATTTAGAAATTATGTATAATTAGCACTGTAATATATATTTTGTATACAAGCATATTCTATGTGAATACAAAAATATAGCCTTGGATCTAATTTTGTATTTGTAAATTTTTCTGTTTGAAAGAGGGACTCCAACTTTACATAAGCTTGAGACCCCGTCAAACCTGGCTCCACCCGTGATTGTTAAGTGCCAAGAAATGACCCAAAATATTTCACCTGGTTCCACGGCTTATGTAACAAGATGGGGATCTCAAACATGTGGCCACGACACAGTTAAAGATCTACAACAAGGACAGGTCACTTTAGTAAGTGATAATGTGTGTAACGCACTCACTAGCTACAGTGTGGCAGTCCTGCCGGGAGTCCTGTGTGCGTGTCTGGGTGGAGTGGACGTGTGCTGGGTGACGCTGGTGGCCCACAGGACAGGACTCACAGTGGCTCTGGGTTGCTGGAGGGACAGTAAGCTGGGGGATCCTTGAAGTCTGGCAGGCAAGTCAGGAGTGTACACTTGAGTGACAGCCTTCCGTGACTGGATAACCAAACAGCCTGGGATCTAGTCAATAAATGCTTCTCTGTTGTAAAAAAGTAAGTAAATAAATAAATAGCAATAGACATATGCTTAGGAGCAAGAAAATAAAGAGGAAATGAACCATTAAAAAATGGTTACTCTATTTCAATTTTGCTAAAGTATTATAATGATTAATATTGTTATATTTTGAGTACTGTTTTATTGAGGCAATGTAATTGAATATACTTAAATCATTTTTCAAAATATTAGTTCCATAATTTGAGGTACAGCAAATTGGAGGTCTGTTTATTTTAATGTAATTTAAGGTTCCGTTTAATATTGAAATTTAATGTCTGTCTTATCTGGACTAGATAATTCACCAAGATATATAGATCCCAGTGAAAGAAGAACATAATACAAGTTGTATCTTCTAAACCAAGATGTTAATTTTTCATTTTCATCCACCAGTTATTCAGAGACTTTTGTTAATATCTAACCATTTTTTTTCCTGTTTTCAATTGATTAATCTTGCAATTTTTCAGAAGGTGTTGTATTTATATACTTTTAATAAGTCGGTCAAACTTAGTGAAATTTTTTATTTGGAATGTTTTTAATCAGATTACGTAATTTGCTTCCAAGTTTTAAGGTCGAAAATATGAATGTTTTAGATATGACTGATTTTTACCATTTTGGAGAGGGCCAACACATTTTCTTGATACTGTTTTAAAATGCTCTAGTCATATGAATTTCTGAAGGAAAGTAACTACCTTTTTATTTGGTTTTTAAAACCAAATAAACCAAAACGGGATTGTGGCTGCACCTGTTGCCATCTGGTCCCCCCGGCCCCCGCCATGTCCATGACTGTAGGTCTTGGAGGGTGTGTGTGTGTGTGTGTGTGTGTGTGTGTGTGTGTGTGTGTTCTCACTATATCTGATAGGTGCATACTTAGCTGGTGGTTACATGTCTTTTCAGAAAAGGTTGACATGTTTACGAAGTTTTCTTTTTATAAAAGATAAATGCATTATTCATCTTTAAATTAAACAATTTTAAAGAAATTCTTTGCCAAAAGACAATCAGTGGACATCTATATGGTATAAAACAGCGGTGTCCAGCCTTTTGGCTTCCCTGGGCCACGCTGGAAGAAGAATCGTCTTGGACCACACATCAATACACTCACAGTGGTAAAGCTGAGGAGCTGAAAAAAAGTCACAAAAAAATCTCCTCTAAGTGTTTAAGAATGTGCTGAGCTACATTCAAAGCTGTCCTGGGCCAGAGGTTGGACATACCTGGTATAAAATGAAGATCATGATTATGCCTCCCTCTCATTCAAAAGTAGTGTAAAGATTTTACTGTTTCAAATAATAATCTGCAAATCTGCTTGAAAAGCACACTTGGTTGCAATCTCTGAAGGCAAGTAAGGAGGAAGGGCTCCCTATCCATCCTGTGCTCCTCACCTGCCGTGAATGAAGGAGCCCTCCTGTTACAGTAACTATGGGATACGCGGGACTCAGTGTGGGTGCTGTCAGCTCACGTTTTAAATATTAAATAGTTTTTATTTTTAGATGAGCATGTGATACAGATATGGAGGTTCCAATATTTTTTTCCCACTCTTCAATACATCATGTAGTCCATCTACCCCGTACAGAATGGTGACAGATGTCGTACGGGACCCTACCAACCTTTGGTCAGCTGACTCTAGATTAAGAAAAAGACTCTTGAAATTCAAGCTCAAGGTATTTTAGAGATCATTCATGCATTTTCATTTTCACATGCAGTATCTGAGATAAAGTGGTTCAACTCCCAGCATCCCAAAGCCAGCAACAGATCCGGCACGGGAATCCCACCCAAGTCACCAAGTTCCAAGCTGGTGAATTCCTATGACCCTCAGGCCACTACCTTTCCGTGTGGTGCTCACATGAGTTCTTGACCAGCATGAGTTGTTTTGCTTTAAATCCCTGTTGGGGGGATATTTCTGTGCCACAGAGCGAGGTCACTGTATCTTTGTCGAAGAGTGCTTGGGGTGGGTTCTTAGCATCGATGACCCTTCCTCTTCTCCACCAAGACTACTGGCTGTCCTCCAAGCCAAAAAGAAACAGAGCCTATCTCCTTCCTCGGCTCATCAGCGTGTGTGAGCTCCTCTTCCTCAGGGCCTTCGCCTTTTCCCCGTCTCCCCTTGCCCCTGCAGTGTGTTGACAGAAGTGGGGTCCTGTATCCATTCTTGATGTTGGAACATCAAGACATAAGGGACATCCTCCTTATGACATAAGGCTTGGTTTAGCTGCAAGTCACATGTGGCTACTTAAATTTAAACTTTCATTAATGAAAATGAAATAAAATCAGAAATTAGATTTCCCAGTTGGACTAGCCACATTTAAAGTGAATAATAGCCACATGGGGCTGGTGGCTCCCATATTGGACAGTCCCCATCTAGAACATTCCCGTCGCTGCAGAAAGTACTTTTTGGATGGCACAGATCCAGATGGATCACAGTGGTACTTGGGGTTTCCTGCCTTTCAAAACTTAGGAAATTATCTTGGGGAGCATTTCAGGAGCTTACAAGGAGTATGTTTCCATTTAATTTCCCAATGTTCCTTGGCAGGTTGGATTTCGGGCCAGATGGCTGAAGAAAAAGCCCCAGAAAGCGTGACAGGTGGCCTCGAAACTAGTGGCCCATCTATGAGAGATGACTTCAGTTTTGGAGTCAGGGATCCACATTGTGCCCATGGGATTGTGGCTGCACCTGTTGCCATCTGGTCCCCCACCCCCGCCCCCGTGTCCTCCCTATTTCTGCCCTCTGTCTACCCTGTCACCCTTTGAAAACTGTCTTTGTTGTAATACCCATTGTACAGGGTTTTGAGCTAAACTGGCTTCCTGTCTTTGTGCCTATAGAATGGTAGGAGCAGGTAGGGTGTTGGCTGACACGACACCCCCTGCCGTCTGAGAAATGGGGTTCATTTCACTTCCCATCGTCAGATGCAGTAGGCACATGACGTTAATACTTGCTGAACATTTAATCGGTGAGACCCAGCAGGCACCCCCTTTTGATGGGGGTTGACTGTAGGTCTTCAGAGTTACTGGCATGAAGAGAAGGAAGCTTCTCTCACCCTCATGGTCTTTCTCCTGCCAGGAGGAACCCACCATGGTCAGAGCATCATCTGTTCACTTCCAGTGGCACCTGGTTCATCGTGGCTCCTCTGGGATGGCTTGGAGCTGCTGCAGAATGCATTGCCGGCGGTTTACTTGCTGAAACAAAGTTCATTTGGGGCACCCGTTTGCATAGGGTGACTCAGACTCTTTCATTCACACATGGCTTCTTTGAAAACCCGTGTAATGGAGCCAGTTCCTCAGAGTGCTGTTTGGACCAGCAGCAGGGGCTTCCACTGGGAACTTCTTAGAAATACTGAATCTCAGAGTCCATGCCAGGCCGACTTAATCAGAATCTGCATTTTCATAAGGCCCCTAGGTAACAAGCATGCACAGTAAAGTTTGAGAAGAAGTATTTTGTTGGGTATTCTGAGAGAGAGAGAGAGAGATTGAGATTGATGGAGAGAGAGTGTAGAAGAGGGGAGGGGATTCTCTTACTTTCTTCCAGATGAAGCCCATTGGGAGAGACATCCAGGAGGCCTGAGCTCTGAGCTACTACAGATTGTCGAATTTGGGAAAGGACATCGAGAGGCAAAGAGGTTGTAGGAGAGCTTTGCAGATGCTGCAAAGGGCAGAGGAAGGGAGCCAGAGAAGGAACGCCACATCCTGGGCCTGACTTGGGCCCAGGAAGACAGGATGTGGGGAGGGGAACACTACCTGGGCTCAGTCTCTGGGGTCCTTGGAATAAGCCCTTGGGCTTTATGGAGCAGGACAATGAAGCAAGAGGCAGCTGTTTTGAGAAGAGAGCTCTGAAACCAGGCTGCTGGGACCCGACCTTCTCAAGCCTTTGGAAGGCGTTTGAAAAGGGAGTGTGGGGGGCCAACACAGGAGTGGGTGGAGGGGGTGTCAGGGTGGCCAGGCAGCACTGTGGATGCAGAGGGCCTTCCGTGGGGCCTTTCTGGTCCATGGGGATGTTGAGGGGTCTCTGCCTGTCAGACTTCAGAGACAGATCTAGCTGAGCGCTGTGCTGGGAACTGTGAAGGCACACGCAGTGTCTGCGAGTCAGTTAGGACTCCGTTGTTAGGTGTGTGAGGCAGACGTCAGTGGGCACCTGAGCACCTGATAGTAGTCCCATACAGTGGGCCTGAGCTGGGCCCTGGATTCTGCATTTCTCACGAGCTCCCAGATAAGGCTGATGTGGCCAGTCTAGGGACCACCCTTTGAGGAGCAAGGCTGTTAGGCAGTTTGGTCCAGGAACACAGAAAACCTGGATTCTAACTCAGGTCTGCCACTAAAATTCCCAGGGCTATGGTTTAAACTTAACCTCCTAGTTAAATTTAACCTCCCCCGAGCCTGGGATGGGGGGCTCCTGGAGGGTCTGAGCAGGCTGCCTGGAGGAAGGGCTTCCATCTGGAAGCCGTAGGGGGCCTCAATCTCACAACCAGACCTATCTTGTTGTGCCCTACAGCCATGGCAGTCTGTCTGCATTTGGGGCCAGTTGGGACTCTGGGCTCATGCTTTTGGGCTGGGTGCTTTGGGTAATCCCTTATTCCCAAGGAAGGTGTGCAGGGGCTTGGCCAGGCTCTGGGGGCTGTGTGTGGTGGCGGGGCGGGGCACTGTCAGGAGGGAAGGGAAGGTGCCCAGCAGCAGGGATTTAGGGGTGGGGGAGTGGGGAGACAGTCAGGCCTTCCCTTTCCCCTCTGTGGGTGGGTTTGCACCGAACACTACAGGTCCCACAGCAGAGCCTGGAACCCCAGCAGCCGCCGTGTGTGTCCCAGCCCCACCTTTCTCCATCTGGGCCCCTGCTTTTCCCCCACCCTTTCGCCTTGCGGGAGCAGCAGCAGGAGTGGCAGGCAGTGGCCATTTTCCTGTGACCTGCAGCCTCTTTTTGTCTGTCCTGCCTGGGGGACTGCCCCCTCAGGCCTGGGAGCATCCGCCGACTCCTGTGTGTCCCACGCAGGTCCCAGCTGGTCCCCGGGAGATACCTGCTGCTGCTAACAGGTCACTCCAAGCAGGAGGCCTCTGGAGGACTGGGCAGCAGCCGCGGTGGTGCCACTTCTGTGGAGCAGGTGGCTCGGGCTTACTTGTCTTTCTTCCCCTTTGAGTGAAAGGGCGGCCCATCCGAGGGACTGAAAATCCTCAACTTCCACCAGGCTTTTGCTCTGCCCCTGGCAGAACGTGTGCCGTGATCCTGGGGTGAGGCGTCCTGGTCGTCAGAGCTGAGGGGAGTGCCCAAGAGGGACAATGTGGCCCAGCCCGCTGGGGTCTCAGATCGCCCCGCCCACTGGACAGGGTGTGTAAACAGCTAGAAAGAGGGAAAAGTAAACGGGCTGTGGCCTCCCTGCAGCCCCGAGTTTTCTGCCTTTCTGGAGCTTTGCTGCAGGGGCTGGGAACCCGCCTGTGCCTGAGCCCACGTAGCCTCTGGCTTCTTCCTGTCCTGGTGCGTGTGGAGAGCTCGCAGCCTCCCCTGTTTGTGCTGCTTTTCCAGGACCCAGAGCAGTGCAGAAGGACCTCTCGTTGCAGCTGGAAAAGCTGTGTGAAAACGCACATGCCGAGAGCCAGCGCCTCCCTGCTCCCACCCTTCACCCGCCCAGGGGGAGAACCACCAGGCTGCCCTTCCTGAGACTCTCGGGACGGGGTCAGCAGGGGGGCTGTTGGGAGAGTGGTGTGGGGGTGGCAGATTTTCCCCTGCTCTCCGAGTCTGCAGAAGGCAGGCCCTTGGCTGCGGGCTTATGCAAACCTGACCTCCGACCCCAGGGTGAAGACCTGGGGTGCACAGAGTGGAGACAGCTGTGTAAACGCAGGGGCTGGTATTTATAGCCTCGGTGCGGAGCGCTGAGCCCGCCTCAGAGCCAAAGGCAGTCGCTGCCGTCGGTGGCTCTGTCTCTTGCCCTCTTTACTGTGTTGCTTTAGGCATTGAAAGACTCAGTTTACTCATCTGCAAATGGGAGGCTGTTGCCCTGGTCCTCTAAGTGTTTCAGAGTGGTATAGCACGCTTCTTTGCAGATTTCAACAAGAAATGCAATATTCCATTTCTTAGGGAGGGGATGGTTAACAGGACCTCTCCAAGTGAGCCAGCTGACCCCATGAGGCTACTTTTCCCGGGCTCCTGGGGCTCTGAGACACGGTGGGACATGCATACCTGGGCTTTGGAGTCCATCCGGGCTACAGTTCCAGCTTGGCCACTTAACCCTCTCAGCAGCAGCCGTCAGATGGCCAGAGCTCCCTGTGAGAGCGTGGAGTGGGTGGTGTCGCAAGGCTGCTTGGCACGGAGACGGGGGGCAGTCGAGGTAACTCTGACGCTGCAGCAGGGCTGTGCACACGTGTGAAGGAGTTAACCCCCTCCTCAGAGAGCAGACAGCCCCACGTCTCTGCCGGCCTGGGAGCAGGATTTGGCAAGGGTGGCAGGGCTGTAGGACAAGGGTACACAAAGGAGAAAGCGTGGTAGCCTTAGGGTGAAGGCTGGGACCTGAGGCGCCCAAGGAGATCCATTCTGGTTGTCAGAAATCCTCGGGCTCTCCACGCCCCAGTCACAGGGAGGAAGAAGGGATTGGGGGACACACACACACACACACACACACACACACACAGAGAGAGAGAGAGAGAGAGAGAGAGGAGGGTGAGCACACAGCTCTGTAATGGAAACTTGGCACCCAGCCTCCACTTTCTTTCCTTCCTCAGTGCATGTGGCTTGAGTCTTGGGTTGAACTTCTCCCCCTTCCAGCAGGCACCCCGTGCTATCTCCGCAGCCCACCCCGGCCCGCCCCCTTCTCCGACCTGCAGTCATACACACTGCCTCTGCTCACCAGGGTGTGACAAGTGACATGTGCGCCTGCTGCCCCCCTCTGCCCATCCCCCACCCCCTCCCCCAACTAATTAGGCCAACATGCGATGTCCAGGGCCTGGCAGATGAGGAGCCAAGAATGCAGTGGACAGGGGCCAAGTGTTTTTGTTGACATTGCTCAAGTGCAGCTTTGTGGAGCAGGCTCTGCCATAGCGGACAAGTCCAAGGAAGCCCGGAGACGATGAGGGGAGAGCAGGGAAAACACCAAGTGAGGCCCCGCTCCAAGTCCCTGTCACCTTCCCCACTGCCCACCCTCTGCCTCTCTTCCCTAAATCCAAGAGTATAACCCTCCATCTCATGACCGACAGGACCAGCTTGTTTGCTAGGAAACCCACACCGAGTTGAGCACTATGTGTCCAGTGGTCTTTTGGAACCATTTTTTGTTTGTTTGTTTGTGTGCTTTCATGGGGGTGATGCTTATGCCTCACTGTTGTTCCTAATTGTTTCTAAGGAGACAGATTTCTTGGAAATAGGTCCACTAAGACTTCTCCACCCTTAACCTATTATAAGGTGCAGGCTGCATGGCTCATCTGTCTTACTGTAGCTGAATAATGCAACCAGGTGAATTTCATGTTCCTCGGGGATCTATCAACAGTGTGGCCTTGGGGGGTCACCAGATCTGGGTTTGTGGACACAGGCAATAGTAGAGTGGTGACCTGAGGGTAAGTGGGGAGAGGGGATCAAATATGTGGTGATGAAGGAGAACTGACTCTGGATGGTGAACACATAATACAATGCATAGACGATGCACTGTAGAACTGTACACCTGGAACCTATGTAATTTTTACTAATCAGTGTCACCCCAAATAAATTTAACAATAAAAATCTCTTTCTGTCCCTGTTGGCTCACTCTGTGGCCTTGGTTAAGTCTTTTCACCTCTTGTGTTTTGATATTTTTATTTGCAAATGGAGCTAGTAGTTTAATATAATACTGTTGTTACGATGAAACTTGGTGACAAATGGAGACTACTTTGCACATAAATAGACACTCAATAGATGGAAGCCATGATAACGAGTAAATGATCATGGGTGTGACCGTGGATTGGCTCTGATTTTAGGCAAATTGCTTTTACTCTAACTTACTCTAAAGGTAAGTTGACCTCAGAACCAACTGCCTCTTCCTATGTCACTGGGAATTTTGTGAGGACAAAGAAAGTAGGGTATAAGATGGTCGGTCACAGTTGGTTCGCAGTGGGAAGTCAGTGAATGCAGTGCTTTGCTTTCATCATGCTTATTTTCTCAGACTCTGATCTCTGCATTAGTGGTCAGTGGTCACATGTATTTTTGTTGAGATAAAAAGTTTATAGGTTTTAGAATCGAGAGGTGCTACTTTAATAGTCTCTAATTCCTGAAAATATGGAATCATTGTATAAAAAGATCCTCTAATTTTCTGCTACAATAGCTGGCTTTATTTTTACATCTCTTAATTGGTATCAGCTTTTCTCTCACAATTACAGAACCATGGAAACTTGGCCTAGGAAGGAACTTTGGAAGTCACTGGAAGGGGTGCTCTGGCTTCTTTGCAGATCTTTTCATCGCAGTGCCACAAAGCACTATTCTTTGACCCAGATTATGAGAACCGCAGAGTGGCCAGTCTGCTGGCCCGGAGCACCGCTCTGCCTTCGGATCCCATGCAGGCTGGCAGATGCCATTGGTGCCCTGCCCACAACACTTTGTTCTTACCTCTTTCGTGCTCACTGGCACCTTTCAGCTTTTAACACCTGTATCTCATTGTCCAAGGCCTTTTTCCTGGCACCAGAGCCCTCCTTGGACACCCATGTGGCAGGTTGGAAGTGCCAGGGAGTTAACCAGTTAATGCACAAATTGATTTTGAATTTTTGTTTGTAAAATAAGTTATTTTTTAATAAAAATTTAGTCATTGTGTATAATTAAGAGAAAAAAATGTATTCTCAGTGATGTGTGCTTTTTTTTTTTTATCTGGTGGCAGGACACAATTTAAAAACTATTTTATATTTTTTAACACCTAGCGTAGCCTGGTATTTTAGTTTCCTTAGAAGACAAATTATGTTCAATATAAATATATCCATATACATGAGCAAAATTGTCAGTGAGGAGCCCTCATGTCACATATGGGCATGTACATTCAGGGGTTAATGTCCCCTGAGACCAGCCTTCAACCAATGGCAGACCAAGGGCAGGTGGCTAAATCCCAAGCCCCCTCACCACTTGTTTCTCTGACATACGTGTCTGGCTTGGCCCCCAGAGCTTTGCAGAGGCGTCCAAGTCCAGTTTATTCATTTCAACAACACGCTTGACATGCACCCTCTAGGACTGGCTCCTTCTCCCTGTCCCCACTTCCCACCCCTGGGGTCACCCTTTCTCTCCCCATAGTAACCTCCTGTGCTTGAATCCTTGTCTCAGGGGCTCCTTCTGCAGAAACCCAGCATGAGACAAGTGGGATGTCTTTCTCCACACTTGCAGATGGTTTATGATACCACGATACTATATTCACATTTTAGAGCTGCCTGTTGGGTTTTAAGGCCACTGATCTTATTGTTTCTTTGTGAGTTTTTGAAATGTTTGTCTTTGCTTCTCCCCAGTCTTTCATAAGAATTAACCATTCAGGTTAACCAGATTACACAACAGCCTGCTTTACCCTTGAATTATCTTTGGTATGAACCTTACAATTTTGGCTAAACTGATATGTGAGGCTGCCATACAGATTTCCACTGCAGACCCTAACGTTACCGTTTATTCTAATTAGGCTCCACAGTCTGCATTTTTAGTTTTTAGAAAATACCTTGGGGCTGTCCTGGCCAAGTTTTAATGACCTATCTTGATGATGTGGAAGCAGTTTCCATCTGGAGGGCTGAGGAAGACCTCCATGCACGAGCGGCTGCTAGGATGTGTGTCCTGCTGGCTTAGGTGAGATGTCCACGAACACTGTGATTTTCAGAAACTTCTGGAGTCCCGCTTTATCCACAGAGTGAGAACAATTATTTTGACACGTACTCTGAGCCAGCAGTCACTCGTTGTTGCAGAAACGACGGTGGACAAAGTAGATAATGATTGTGCTTCCCCCTTTCTTTCTCCCAAGTGCTTTCCTCAAATGCAGATTCAGTAACAAAGCTGAAGGCGTTTGGGAAATGGAATGAACGCGGAAATAGAGGAATGACTGTGGTGACCTTCAGTTCTCCTCGGCCGTTTCAGAACACCCCTGCGCGTGGATACAGTGGGCCCCGGTCCCGCACGCGGATGGGGTGGGCCCCGGTCCCCCGCGCGGATGCGGTGGGCCCTGGTCTCGCACTTAGATCCGTTTTCCGACCATGGCAACTCTGCACACTCAAAGGGGAACCAGTGCCCCCTGTCCTGTCTTTGCTTAGTGCCGGCCCACTAGAGAGGGCCTCCTTTGCTTGGCGTTCCCACTTCCCAGTGACCCCCTGATGACCACTTGTCCTTGCTTTGCCTTTGTCCTCTGCGATTTGTCCACAGTGGTCAAGGCCATGGGCCATGCTTCCTTGTATGGAATTCTCTGTTTGCTCACCTCCTGTGACATCATTCTCCTTCCTTTTTGATACTTTGCTGAGTTCCTTTACTCCACCTGCTCTTTGAAGGCATGCTGCACTCCCCACAGTTTCTTTCCCTTCTCTTTGGTCTCTCTGCTCCTCCTTCTCTGGGAGACCTCATCCACACAAGACAAGCCTCACACTCTCCCTCTTTGCATATGCTCTCTGGTGCTTGCTCTGGTTCAGCATGGACTCCTGAGGTGCTTCTACCCTCATGTCCCTCCTTCTCAGTGCTCCCTGGACACTTCAAACTCAGCATGTCCTTAACAGAGAACATACTGCAATCTCTCCTCACATGTGGTTTTGAGTCTCCATTCTCTCTCCTGGCACTTCCATCCCCACAGAGGTCTCAGCGAGAGACCCACGTCACACATGCAGTGGTCTACTCGCCCTCGTTTGTGCCTTGGTCTCTTGTTTATGGAGTCTTGCTGTGTGGCACTCACTGGCCTTGACTCTTGGATTTCAGAATGGTGTCTTACCTTGCGTAACCCACCAGAAGCATGCAATGGCAGGTAGTTCATGAAGTTCACAGTAGCATGGGAATAGGTGCTGGTGGGCGGAAGCCACCATAATGACTTGGTGCACGTAATTGTGTCCATCTCTTTCCAAATCCATGCTCAGTGAGGCCATGTTGGTAGCTTGAGATAGGCCATGATGGGACTATTTACACCACAGAAATTGGCCCATGGCTGCAAACCAGAACATTCCCCCTCAGGAGAGATACATGGTAGACAACTAGAACATAATCCCAGTTGGGAAAACTCTGGAATCCAGTTTAGAATACCCGAAGTCATTCCCCTGGAGCAGTGAGGTATGCATATACCACTTCCTACCAGTCACGGGCTGAGGGCTGGTGGGGCCCAGTAGGATCCAGAAGCCGAGGAAGCCCTCAGGCAGTTAGAAGCAGGACAGGTGAAGTACACCGTTAAGGCCTGCAGGGTACTGGGCTGAGCACTCGATGCTGAGGACCCAGCAAAGGTTCCACCTCAGCTGTTAGTGATGTGTGGTTACTATTTTTCTCTGCAGACCTTGACTTCATGGACTTCATAGGGGAAGACAAACACTGGACAGTGGGGAGGAAATTAATGCAGGTGAACGACACTCTGACTTCAGAAGACACAGAGCTCCAGAGCAGCAAGAACTGCACCGAACCAGGTAACTGACCGCCGTGCCCTGGCACTGGCTGCTGCTTCTCAGGTTACGGCTCAGGAAGAGCTGGAGGCCGTGTTTTTTTTTGGTTTGGATTTTACTCCAGAGAGACTTTAAGGACATTTAGGGCAGGTGTCTGAGAAACTCAAAGGTGAGATCCCAGGGGACTGTTCAGGTGTGTTTCTGCTTCTGTATTCTCTTTCTAGGAGAGCTGTGGAAAAGGTAAGTCGGAGTCATGGGAAGTACCTTTGGTGTGGGAAACACTGGAGTCCGACACGATGTGCTGACCAGCTCCAGGATGCTGGGCCAGTGGCGATGGAGGGCTTCTGTCCTCTGTTGTTGGAGTTGTGTTTGTGGGAGGTGATGTCATCTCTCTGAGTGGCATTGCTTACTGGATCGAGAAATGCCTTCCTGAGAGTGACAGGTGTAGAAGAATAAAGCACAGTAAAAGCCATTGCAAGAGAGGAAATGAGTCAGCTCACAGGTAGAAAAGACGTCCAGATTTTTTAAAAATAGCACAAGCCCAGTATCTGCTGGTGTTGGTGGGGTGGGGGAGGCAGGGGAAGGGGGGAAAGCTTCAGTGGGGTGACGGTGGGAGTAAACGAGAGCTCTTCACGCTGTATGGAGCTGGTCTAAGAAGAAGGAGGTTTCGGGAGGCACATTCTTGATTTCCTCATCTGTGGACTATGGGGGACTGGACTCGATTTCTGGGGCCCTTGACTCAACCAAATTCTGTGTAGAAGATGATCATGCCTGACCCAGGAAGGGTCCTGTTCAAATCTTAACACATCAGGGGTCTGCCTAGAGCCTCTTTTCCTCATGAAGACTCTCTGACCACCCCAGATCGCTTTGACCATTCTGTTTTCTGAACATTTTTGATACAAAATCTCTGTTACTGTGCTGTCTAATATGGACATTCAATGGTGACTTAATTCAAATTAAATACAATTAAAAATTCAGATTCTCAGTTGCACTGGCCACACGTCACATATGTACTAGTTGCATGTGGCTCACGGCTACCATAGTGGACAGCTCGGATTATCATCTCAGGAAGGGCGATCGGATGAGCTGGCCGAGAAGTTCCATGTATCTTTGGACATAGCTCCTATATTTCCAGCTCAGTTGGAGGCCCCCCACAGATACGGAGTGGATGTGTAAATCCATCTCTAATCTGGGTCTTGGGATGTGTTCACCTGGGTTTGAATGCCAGCTTAGAAGCTTCCAGCTATGGGCTTTGGGCAGAATGTTGAGGTTCTCCAAACCTCTGTCTGCTTTTCTATGAAACTGAGTGAGCATTCTGACCTTTCACAACGGTGGTGAGAATTGGGAAAGAAGTAATAAGGTATGAACAGTGTAGTGTTCTGCATGTTAGCTCTGTAGTGGGAGCTCACTCCCGAATTTCCCACTGTTTGCTGGGGCACCCATCCCACCTTTACAGTCAGGGCACGGAGATGCATTTTCTAGCCCCTTCCCATGGGTAGAGAAGGCATATTTGGTTCAGTCGACAGGTCACTTCCTCAGCTGGCCCAGGTTTGGGCAGTCAGCTAGGTGGGCAGAGAGGGTCAAACGCCATCTTCTAATACAGACAGACCTGGAAGATCTCACAACGTTAAGGAGCACAGCGCCTCCAACGAGACCTGTTTCTGTGACCGCTGCTTGTCTTGGTGCTCTTCCCAGAACGCTGTTGGGAGATGACACCCTGGACTTGACTGAACAGATATTTTATGAGAGAAGTTGAGAATCAGAGCTCTCATGAGATACTGATTTAGAATTCCAATTTACTGGGATTCATCTTCTCTCTGACGGTCGGGTGAGAGGAGGTAGGGTGAGCTGGGGGCAGGTCCGTTTACAACATGTGGCCTAGTGTCCCTTAGGAGGTCACACTGTCCCTGACACAGTGACTATTACTTATACTGGTTGACTGTGGTGGTGTCCGCTCTCAAACATCTTAAATGTAGGGGCTAGGAAGAGAGTCAGGTGGTTTCTAGACTGGGCCCCTCCTTATTTGTGATGACGTCAGCTGAGTGGTTGTGTGCTTACAAAGACGATGCATCGGGTTCCCGCTGTGCTCGGAGGGGTGATGATTCATGCGAGACCTGAGCACTTGGGGTGCCAGCGTGTGCCTTGGCCACGTGACCAATGGCACCAGGTCACAGGCAGGGATTAATTTGGCTCTTGCCATACACGACAGCTAGTGCTACTTGTGATGCCACAGGGCTCCTCAGACTGTGTTCTTGGACCCCCTGGCTGCAGAGTAAGGAGAGTAGATTCAGAGACCGCTGTTCTGGCTGGATGGTTTTGGGATGTGGGGCTGCTTTTCCTCACCTCTGAAACAGACCTGCAACTAGTTTATCTTTCCTGTTCCTTCCATTACACAAATCCAGTAATTCCAAGAAATTTCCAGAATAGAGATCCACGAAGACTCCCACCCCAAAATGTCCCTGCTCCAGTTCCTTTAGTAACTTCTTTGCGTTTGCAGAATTCCACGTCATACCTCAACCCTCTCTTTAGTCCCTCTCCTCCTCACCTTCCCCCCTCACCTCCATCTCCCCCTCCTCCTCTCTCCCTGCTCTCTCTGAAGACCAGGAGCCTCTGTCTGCTTCTCAGAGCACCCAGCTAGGGGACAGCCAGGATGCAGGGTACCCTCTATAAAGTGGCAGTGCTGTCTGTGGTTGGTGTGACAACACTGAGATGGCACACTCTTCCTCTGGCAGCTGCCACTTTAACGGCATGTTGCTTGGTACATTTGGGATTTTTAAAAAATGGCCCTTTTCCCCCTTTCACTAAATGCAAGGTTTTGGTGGAAATGTGTAATTTTTACTTTCAGAACTGCATGAAAAAGGCTGACCTCCAGGCTCCAATTTTTCTGCAATTTTCCCAGCCCTCTGTGAATAGTTTAAGGTTGTTTTCTTAGCCTGATACTGTCGATTTCATCTGAAGCCTGGAAACATTGTTTTTTGGTAAATAACACTTGAAACTGTTTACTCAGATGACCTATTAAGAGAAATTTGACTGAATAAATTTGATTCATGGAAAATTAAGTTAGCTAAATGTAATATTGAGGGTGGTGGACAACTGTAGCAGAAAGGAATACTTGGTAATATTTATTTGTACACTTTGCAGAATTTTATTTATGTACTTTGTAGCCTGTCTCCAGAAAAATCTATCATCTTTTGGTTTTTAGTTCTTTGATATCTTAAGGAAACGAGCCTCTCCTCAGAGTGCCCTTTGCAAATAAACTTTGGAAGAAGGAAGCTATTTAAAATGGTAGCCTTTGGCACGGGCTTCACTCAGGTGGCTGGGGTGATAAAGGCCTCTGCCCCCTCTCTCTGCCTGGCTTCGCTGGGTCTGAGGTCTCTGAAGATGGACAGACATGCTGGGTCTGTACCACAGGCCCGGGGGGACACCGGCAGGGCACTGGCCCGAAGCGGAGTGTGGTGCCCGGAGTGCTGTCTGGATCAGGGGTTTACTGAAATGGTTGGGCAGCCACATAATCTGCTGAATGTGAATGGAGGAGGGAAGCCAGCGCTCCACATGAGCGGCCATGGGAGGCAGGTCCAAGCGATGAACGTGGCCCATGAGCAAGAACCGGCGGCCAGACTGGTTTGGAGCGCACGTGGTGAACAAAGGAAGTATTGGGATCCCACTGTTTTTTAATTTAAATTGGTTTAAAATCAGTTTCTGGCATGACCTAGGTACAAAGCAAGAAAGGGCCAACTCTCTGACCTTTTATGTGAAGAAAAAAGCAAGATCCAGAGGGGGTACGACCTGCCCAACGTCATAGGGTTTATGAGAAGCGGAGTGCCCCCCAATGACCATGCACTGATCCTCAATGAATACCGGTACTTAGATGGGAAATCTGACGTTTGCATGATCTAGCGTGGTGCCGTCCTGCAGAGATAGCACACAAGCTCTAAATGCAATTTTAAATTTTCTAGTCGCTTCATTAAAAACGTAAGAAGAAATAGGTGAGGTTAATAATACACTTTATTTAACCAAATAGATCCACAATGTTAGGAATGACACACTCCAGTCACATCAGTGTTTTCTCCCTCAGAAAGAACTAAACTGTTTGAAAAAAGTCATAAAATCTGTGCGGCATTGTTCTAGCTCACATGACTTTCACTAAGTCCTCTCTGCAGCTGTCATTTTCACGATGACTCACAGAGTAACTGTTGACTTTCTGAAGTGGAAAAGTTAGACACTCATGGTGATCTGCTCTTTAATTTGTATCAAATTCTGTACTGAGTTAGACAGGGTAATAGTGGATTTGGGACTTTAACACGAAAGAAGATTCTCTTTTCCTCACGTCACGTTCTGGGCTGTGGGTGTCTGTGTTGCCGGAAGTGGCCTGTGGACCCTGAGCCTTCCACCTTGAGGCTTCCCCATCCTCACTTGTGGTTTCCAAGGGTCCTGTGCTTTCTGGGGAAAGAGCATGGACGGTTCGAGCAGCTGGGTTGTATGGAGTGGGCCTGCTCCATTCCACTGGCCAGGGCTCAGTCCCATGACACCTTCTAACCTTAGCAAGGCTGGGCCATGCCCATGAGCAGAATGAGCTGGAAGAAGAGAAAGCAGCTTTGGTCAACAGTTACCTGGTCTCTGCTACATTATTTTTCCCCAAACTTTTCCTTTTTTGAAAAAGAAAAAACAAAACTTCTTTATGTTTCTTTTGCACTTCTTACAAAAGCAATATTCTTCATTCATAGGAACATTATCACCCAAACTCACATCTCCTGAGACTGTCTTCGGTCTTGACTTAACCTTCGTGATTCTCACCCGATCACAGTGACCCAATTCGATTCTCTTTTCACCTTGAGAGGGTCACAAGTGAGGTAGAAACGGTCTCAGTTATGCCCATGTGCAAATTTTCTTTGTAAATATAAGAACCCTAGGGAAAATAACCAATGTTTGCCTGTAGGTGGGGTCATTGGCAATAATGTGGGAAGATCTTGGGCTCCAGACTAAATCCTAAATCTCAGTTCCCTTACTTTTGACCTGGGCGATGGCAGGTGAGTTCCCTAAATTCTTTGAACCTCATTTCCACGCTCTGTAACATGCAGATTAAAGATGCCCACTTCGCAGAGTGGTGGTAAGCATGAGGTAAAGTGAGCTTTGTAGAAGAGCTGAAACCTGGGTCACAGTCCGTGCTTAATGCATGGTAGCTACATTATGTTTGCTACTAGAAGTATAACGATGGCAGGCACCTACGGGGACTTCGCCACTCCGAGGCGCATTAGAACATTGCGGGATTGTGGAGCGTGTCCTCACGGTGGATAGGTTGTTCGTCGTCGTTCAGCGGCCATTGTACAGCGGTGCAAAGGGGACACATGGCAGGATTAACGGGGAGGCGCCAGACTAATGCCACTTTCTGGTGCAAGAGGCTCGTATACAGACCAACAGGATGAAACAGGCACAGGATTTTCTGCTTCACACTACGAAGAGTTTAAAAGTCTCAACATCCAGGAGAAAGGGTCAGACACTATTCATTTCTTGTCGCTTCAGCATTCCTTTAGGACTCTTCATTGAGGCATTCTTTAAAATCCTGTGCTTTAAAACCAGCCCAGGCAGCCTAAACCAGTGAACGGTGTTGGAATCTTCCTGAAACCTAGGTCAGGGATGATAAACTCTGCTCGTGGCTGCTTCTGCGGTCCTGCCAAGGTGCAAAGAGCTTTAGACTTTGCAAACCATTTGCATGTTCATTAGCTCATTGGAATAAAAATACCTGCAGGTCAGGAACAACCGTACTATTAACAGATCAGTTAGACTGATACCAAGGCAGGTTGAGTAGAAGAATTGAGAATTCATAGTCAGAAATGTGAAGAGAATCTTAGGGATGATTGATTCTAAACCCTTTTTCTCTAAGTCAGGGCTCAGTAAACTATGACTCTTGACCATATCTGGCCTATGGACTGTTCTTATAAATAAAGTTTTATCAGGACACAGCCACACACACCCATTTATGTATGCTCTGTGGCTGCTTTTGCTCTGTGAAGGCAGACTTGAGTAGTTGCAACACAGACCACAGAGCCTGAAAAGCCTGAAATATTTACTCTGTGGCCCTTTATGGGAATATTTGCTGCTGGCCGCTGCTTGTGGCCCGAGGACTGGCGCCTCATGTGGCCTGGAGGGAAGGCTGAGGCAAGGATGATATTCCTACCTCCCTCTGTGCTCGCCCTGACCCTTCCCTCAGGTGATGGCTGGGCCATGTTAAAACTAGAGCCGTACTAAATATTTTACTCTCACCTCTGGGCTGAGCTCAGCCTGTGACTCAGGTGTTCCGCCTTCCTCATTCTCCTCCCCACGTTCCTGCAGACACAACCAAACACCTTCAGCGTGTGTCCATCCTTCTGTTAGGGATTTGTTTAAAAAAAGAAGAGGAAATGTTTACTGGTCTGGACTAGCCCCTTGCTGCAGAGCCTCTGGGTGTCCAGACCACCTGTCCAGTCCTCCTGCACCTTGGTGTTGCTTTCCTCTTGAATTAGGGGATGAAGTATCCATGTGTGGTTGGCTGCAGGTGAGCGCTCACAGCCCACATCACCCGTGGACAGTTTCAGGGCTCCTTTCCCAGGCACCCCTGGGACTAGAGAGCAGTGCTCTTGCCCACATGTGGTGGCCACAGGCCTTGGAATGGGGTGGCTGGGCACCCCCACCACGGGTCAGCTCAAGGGGAAGCCGCCTCCCAGCCCCGCTGCCTCCTTGGTTGCGCCTGTGTGGCCTGTGACAGTGATGGTTGTTTCTTCCTCCTGGGCAGGGAGCAAATGTGGCCTCGACCGTGGCTCCAGCCCTGTGGGGGTTGACTCTCCTCTGGCCCCTGACTCCTCAGTTATTTCTGGAGCAGCAGTTTGCGCAGGGTGACTGGGGACACTTCTTGAATTGCACACTCAGACATTACCTCGTTCCACAGATAATCTTATTTCACTGATGAAACCAGGACTGAGGGCTAGAGACATGAATGACATTTGTCCCCAGGAGCCACCTGTGGTTGGCAGTAGAGTAAGGACCAGCACTTGCGTGTCCCGACTCTCTAGCCTCTGGCCACGAGGCTGGGCTGTGTCTTTTCACTTTGTTTGTGTGTGGAGTTGGCCTTAAGTCACATCTGCGAACCAGTGTCACCAGGAGGGCACCCTCTGCCCTCATCTGAGTAGGTTAGTGATTTTCATAATAAGGCAGACCAGCAGCTGCAGCCCCAGGAACTGCTCACAACTAACATATTCCTGGGCCCACCTAAGATCTACTGGGTCAGAACCACTGGAAGTGGGCCTGGCCATCTGGGTACTCACAAGCTCTCCAGGGGCTTGTCAGATGCATTCAAGCGTGAGGAGCCCTGGCTTACCACACTGGAGCCACCTGGGGAGATTTTCAGCTCAGACCCACCCGAAGCCAAGACAGCCTGGGTCTCTGGGACTGGGAAGCAGGCTTCAGGGGTGTGAAAGCCTCCTGGTGATGCCAGGGCTGATGGCACTGCCTGAGACCATCCCTGGGCACCGGTCGGCTCAGGAGAGCTGGCCTCAGAGGTCTGGCTGACAGGAAGCCAGTCCGAACCCATCTCCTGCCACCACTCAACAGACAGACAGACAAACAAAAATGACTAACGAACAAACAGAGTCAGCCAAACCTGAGACACCAAGCCCGTGTTGCTGCAGGTTTCGTTCAGCATTCCTCGTGAGCCACACAGCAGCCGCTCACGTTCAGGCCCATCTTGCGGGCCCCTGGGTTGGTTTCTCAGATTTCTTCCCCTGGGTGGGGTTTCACCCTGGCTGGATTTTAAAATGTATGTACAAGGGCTGTCCAGAAAAAATGCAGCCACAGTGCCTCTACTTCTCATATCCTGTGGCCGGATCCTTTCCAGCCAGCCCTGGTACAGTTTTGGAGAGTCAGCAGAGAACGTTCCTGCCTCTTCCAATCCCTGGAGCTAGTCTTGTCTTCTAGAACGTCGTGGGTTGCCGAGCACTTGCCTGTCCCACCCTGCTCCCTTCTTAGAAGTCTGGGCTGGACGAGGTCCAGGGCTGACCGTGGGCCTGAGGGCCGGGCTCTGACCCAGGTGCTGACCACTCACTCCTCCCTGCTCCTGACCGGGACACTCCCAGTCCTGGATGGACTCTGGGAGCTTCAGGGCCAGTCTCTCTTCCCAGAGGCACAGGACAGCCTTAGTAGGCTTCAGAGTTTTAAAAAGAGTTTCCAAGGAATAATCAGGGCCATGTGGCTGGGGGCTGTGGGAGCACACGTCTGAGCTGACCCACCGAGTGGGCTTCCCACAGACCGTGCACTTGGGCATCTGTCATCAAGCCCCTTGCTTCCTCCTACCTGGGGACTCCCGATGGTGGTGGGCCCACGGCCACCCTCCAGTTAGCATCCCCTGGGGCAGGCTCACATTCCACCTTGGAGAGTGGTTCAAATAAGTATATAATCTGGGTTATCATATTGGTGCTACTAAAGTTCCTGATACAGTGTTAAACTATTAGTTTTGCAGAAATGTCTATAATGGAACAATAAAATCCTTGAATTAAAGATTCAAACTGACTCAGAACAAAATGGACATGAGCCCAGTCCTGTGGCTTGTCCCTCCTTTGTGCACAGATCCCAGGCTGGGCTCTCTGACCTGAGCCTGCAGAGAGACCTCAGGGCCCACCCCAACTCCACGTTGTAGGGACCAGGGACGCTGGGCTGAGAAAGGGAAGAGAACAGGCTCCAGACCATGGAAGGAGCACAGCAGTGGGGTCCAGGGAGTTAGGGTGGACTCATTTAAGTCTGTTACCTGATCTGCTAAACAGGTGGGGTGCCCACATTTTACAATTGTAAAATGCTTCTGAGTGGAGTTAGGGGTGTAGGTCAGAGTCCCACAGGCCTGGAGAGGAGTCCTGACTCTGACATCCATGGGCTTGTGGGACCCTGAACTAGTCATTTAACCTCCAAAGCCTGGGCTTCCTCTGCTGTGAAGTGGGATCATCCATGATGAAGACAGAAAGGGTTGTCTTGAAGACTCAAGGGAATAAAAGGTGTAATGTGCTTAGCACACAGCGAATGCTAAACCCGTGAGTGGATTCCCATTTGATGAGCACCTACTACGTGCTCATCCTGAGGGGATCTCACAAGCAGGGCCCCAGTTAGTCATGCATTGGAGACGTCGGTTATTGTTCATGTGTTGATTAGGGCATGGGGATTTTAGTGTAGGAGTAGAAGAAAAAGAATCCGACATGTATTAATATTACAACACATAGGCGGAAAGTAGGATTATTCTTACGTGTCCAAGGGTATGTGCAGGTGACGTGAACAGCTTGTCAGTGTCACATAAACCTCCCAGTGGGTATTTCTTGGAGGATCAGAATTCCATTTATGCTGAAGTCTTATGAGTCTGTTCTGGGCCAATCCATAGAAAAGTACTGATGATGTGAATTTTGGTGGTTGGACTGAGTCTGCCAAGGTGGGGGTACAGAACGGGTATTAGCTGACGAGGGGAGAGGACGTGAAGGGCAGTGAGCAGGTTGGAAAAGAAGCAGGGCTTGTTCTGGGTTCGGTTCTGCCCCCGTCACTATTGTGAGTCTGCCTTTTGGACGTGCCTTAGCTCATCAGAAGAGAGGTGTCAAGTTCCACCGGCGATTGTCCTTCCATATTCTAGAAACAGACACTTCCCCACTGCCCGCTCCACGGTAACCACAAATACAAATAAAATTACCGTATTTCACTGTGTATAATGTGCACACTTTTTACCCAAATTTGTGAGGGCGAAATCAGGATGCACATTATACATGGGTAGTACTAATTCCATATCTGTATACATGTTTTTAATTTTTTATTTATGCTTATGAGTTAAAAGTGTAACTCTAGAAATCAATGATGTATCCACATGCAAAATAATATCCAGAAATACAATAATTGTTCCTTTTTACATAAAAATTTTTATACATAAAATATCTTGTACCATAATTTGTTACAAAATAAATGCTAAAATTCCTTTATAATACAAAAGCAAGTATCTAAATATAAACAAATAAAAATTTGAATTAAAAAATTTAAATGAAACCTTTTTTTCCCTGAAAGTTCAGGCCAAAAACATGGCTGTGCATTATACATGGGAGCTCATTATACCTGGCAAAATGTTGTATATTTTAATACAAAGGAAGGGAAGTTATGACACAGCTGTGCTTACCACTCCATCAGGTTTTTATCCAGTGACCCTTGTTTCATGAATTCCTTTGCAGGAATCATTTGTATTCATGGCTCACAAAAGGATGTTTCCTTCAACAGGGCCCGGGCCTAACACCTCGGTGCCTGGTGGCTGCCTAGGGCTTCCCAGGGGCACAAAACCTCTCAGTAGTTGCCCTAATGAATCTAGAATTATCGTCCTGTCAATGCCAGATTTCATGGGCTGTTGCTTAAAGTTTTGCAACCTCTCTCTCCCCATCCAGGCTCAGTCTCGCCTTCGGGTACTTCATACATTTTTTTCCCTACACACGCTATGTGCACGTTTTATCATGAACATTTGCAACATGCAGAAGAATTGCATTTAGGTCCTGTAATTTACATTTTACCGTACTGGTATTACCACATGTTTATTCATCTATTTAACCTTGAACCCATCCATCAATTTATCTTACTTCGTTTTAGTGAATTTCAGAGTGCTTTGCAGAAATAAATACACTCCCTCTTGTGTACTTTAGCACGTGTGTCATTAACCAGAGTTTATTGTTTGTTTATTCTTGCGGGGGGTAATATACAGGGGAGCACACAAGTCTTAAGTGCACCGTCAGTGAGTTCTGACATAGGCATGCACCAGTGCTCCCTGCCCTTGTTAGGATTTGAGACTCCTCATCATCTCAGGAAGTCCCCACGTGCCTCTTCTCAGGGACACGTTTCCCCCACCATTCTTCAATCCCCATAGATTAGTTTATGGCTCTTCTAGAACGTTAAATACATGAATTATACAGTATGTACTCCATGTAAGTCTTCTTCCTCAGCATACTGTTCTTGAGATTCTTTCATCCATGTGTTTGTATGTAGATACACTCTTGATCGTACACACACACACACGCAGATAGACATCTGACATACACATCACATATACATGTATGACAGATGTGAACATGTGGGGTGTGTTTCTCATCAGGAAATGCCTTATGGGTTTTGGTCACTTTTCTTAGATGCTTATTTTAGGTCAGCTTTCAAAGAGACATTTGTGCTATTTGGAAAATTAGTCAGAGCTCTGGTTGATCAGGGAAGGTAAGTTACAGAACAGGGCAATCATCTCCAGTGCCCCCTCTACTTCCCTCCAGAGGAGAAGCATGAACTGGACTCAGAAACCTTTTGCCCGGTGATGGGAAGGAGAAGGACAGGAAGAGCTGATCCCCCTTGTCCTCCTGTCCTTCTAACCGGTCCGACCTCTCCAGAAGGAACATTGCACATTCAGTGTTTCAGTTATAACACGAAATGGGAGGAGAACTGGGAAGGTGGAGAAAATGGGCTGATTCCTTGAGTGACAGCTGTGTGCATGCTGCTGTGGGAGCTGCTTCCAGGGCTCAGGAGAACCACGTGGTACCCTTCCCCGGTGGGCGTGCTCCTCATCACAAACAGCATCAGAGAGAGGAAGGCATCGTCTCTCCTATGAACCTGCATTGGGAACACGATGCCCGGCTGGGGGTGGGGACCGTGCACACTATCACGGGAATTGTGTGTGTGTGGTAGGGTCTCAGAAAGGGTGAGATCTTAGTTGGCCCCAGCAAGCTCTGCCCAGGCGGGGCCCTTTGTTGGCAGAGGTCTTCATTTGTTGCCCTGCATTTCTTGCTTACTTGGCAGTTCCTGACCCACAAGTTGATTGAGGGTAGGCTATTGAGATGCACAAACGACTTGCAGAATGATGGAGTACCGTTGGCAATCTTGAATTTCTTGCTGTAGCTATCAAGTACTTGGACACAGTTTTGGTTCTTTAGAGGCAGATGCTGAGTTCGGATTTGAGTGCATGTAGTTTATTTGGGAAGTGATCCCAGGACACACCAAAAGGGAGTGGGGAAGTGAGATGGGGAGGGAGGGCAAGGTAGCCAGGACATGGCATGTCATCAGCCAGTTACCACTGGGGGCAACGGGGCTTACCTTCCCTGGGGCCCCTGCGATGGTGTTGAAGATCGCTTGTAGTTCTCCCAGGCACAGGTGGAGGAGCTGGGGTATGTATGTACCAGCTTCCCTCAGTCATTGGGAGGGCTGCTCCCCGGGGTGGCAATGCCCCGGCACGTCCAGCCTGCCCCTCTCTCAGGCAGAACAGCGCCCATGACCAGAGACACCGTGCACATAAGGGAGCGAGGCTGCTGGCAGCTGGACGTTGGGCCAGCGAGCACCAGACAGTGAAGGCGAGGGGGTAGGGGGTGGGGCACTGGCAGCAGTTACTAAACCTCCACTTCCCCCTTTCCAGTGAAGGGATTTCAGTGTCATCAAATGGGTTGGAAGGCTCCGAGCAACGGCACTTTGCATTTCCTCTGTGTGTGCGTGGGTTTGCCTCGCTGGGCAAAGGCACTCGTGTCACCACATCGTCAGGTATGTTTGCACAAGCAGAGGGCTCAGCCCAGGGTCCTAGAGTGGGGAACTGTGCACGAAGACCAGGAAACAGTCCTTCCTCACTTTTGACTGCCTCCGGGCGTGTGTCGGACTTCTGGGGATCCCAGGAAAACTCAGAACCTGTCAAAAAAAAAATGAACACTTGCAAAATCCTGCCCAAGCTCCTTCTGCAAGAAAACAATCTTTTCTCACCAGCCAGATCGTTTTGTTTTGCAATCAACTAAAGTAAAAGAGTTATTTCTACAAGTGTTGCTGTGGCTGGGAGCCTGGAACTCAGGGAGAAAACGGACTTTGAGCCCAAAATAGAAATTGGGAAATGGGGTGTCACTGCAAGTTGGAATCTGTCCTTTATCCTCGGACATACAGGTTATTTTAGGGGTGCACACTGGCTTTTCTGGCTCCAGCATCAAAAGCAAATGTGCCCAGGTCCTCAGGTGACCATTTAATCCCTCCCTGGGCTCTATCTGGTGTGAAATGGAATTCGTATTTCACACAAATCATCCTTCCAAGTGACTTGATACATTTAAAAGGGAACCCTGTAGCCCTGGTATGTAGGTCTGACGTGCTTTCCTATTTGCAGAGCCCCCCAAATGTGGGACTTCTAAAGGCTTCCAGAAAAAACATCCCACTCAGTGATGTTCTTCAACCTGGTACAATGGGGGGTAATTCCCACCTGGAATTTAAGGTGTCTGGATCCCTTGAAGGCTGGGGAATACAATTTGCAGCCCTGGAGGAAGGATGGTACCTTGGTGGGGGGAGTTTAAACCCTGCCCACGGTGCATTGATCTTTCTGCCAGCATGAAATGGGCTCTCGTCCTCGTGATTATGGCTGTCCTTCGTGACTCACTGCCAACAGCAGGCAGGCTGTGAGTGCAGAAGATGTGACCCAAAGCTGGGTCATGAAAGGCGACAGCTTCCTCCCCGCCCTCTCTCGGGATGGTTGCTCGTGGAACCCGGCTGCCATGCTGGAAGAAACCCAGCTGTCATGGCAGGTCACCTGTAGGTTTTCCTGTCGACAGCCCCAGCTGAGGTCCTAGTAGATAGCCGACAGCCAACACTGACGGCCAGTCATGTGAGTGAGGACCCCTTGTAGATGTCCCTAGCCCTCGCCATCACCAGACTGGGCCTAGTAACTACATGAGAGCTGCCCAACTGAGCCCAGCGCACCAGAACCAGGAGAAATAGGAACAGCAAATGACTGTGGCTGCTTTGTGCTGCTGTCTGGGTTGCTCTGTTCCATAGCCGCACTGACCGGAACGTGCGTGCGCTCACGGTCACACTGACCGGAACGTGCGTGCGCTCACGGTCACGCGGCCGGAACGTGCATGCACTCACGGTCACACTGACCGGAACGTGCGTGCGCTCACGGTCATGCGGCCGGAACGTGCATGCGCTCACGGTCACACTGACCAGAACATGCATGCGCTCACGGTCACGCGGCCGGAACGTGCATGCGCTCACGGTCACACTGACCGGAACGTGCGTGCGCTCACGGTCACGCGGCCGGAACGTGCGTGCGCTCACGGTCACGCGGCCGGAACGTGCGTGCGCTCACGGTCATGCGGCCGGAACGTGCGTGCGCTCACGGTCACGCGGCCGGAACGTGCGTGCGCTCACGGTTACGCGGCCGGAACGTGCGTGTGCTCACGGTCACGCTGCTGAAGAACTTCTGGGGCCGGCCGAGGACCTCCTCAGCCCATCCTTCACTTCTTGTGTCTGGTGCCTTGACTCGCTTCTTGCTCCTCGGAAATGGGTATATGGGGAGAAGAGACAAGGGCGGGCAAGTTTCTGCGATTCCCGGAGTCTCCAGCCTGCCACCAACAGCTGCCTTAGATGTGGCACGAGGCTTCCAGCTGTTTTATCTTCAGCGGCTGG
Organism: Lyroderma lyra; assembly: GCA_004026885.1. Lineage (NCBI taxonomy): Eukaryota > Metazoa > Chordata > Mammalia > Chiroptera > Megadermatidae > Lyroderma > Lyroderma lyra. Next base: position 99,655 of record PVJL010005857.1, read on the forward strand.
GGCCTGGGGGCCCCTTCGTGTCTGGCTTTGAGCAGGGGGAGCAGCAGCTGCTGCATTTTCATATGCAGACGGGACTACGGGCGGCGGCCACTGTGGAAGCGACCCTGCATTGTCTCCCTGCTCTGGGCTTCCACGGCTGACAGCGCACACTTAACTTGCTGTGTTGTCACAATGTCAACAATCCGGTTCCTGCCCGGCACGTAGCCGGCTGGAGGGTGCAAAGCAGTGGGGCTCTATGTCCTTTCCGAAGCTTCCGCCCTGTGGCCACTCCAGGTGGCCAGTGTGGGACCGTCTCTTTCTTTTCCTCCCCTGTACCTCTCTTCCATCAGCCCAGGAAGGGCTCCACGATTTTGTCACTGTCTTGGGGAGCAATGTGAAAATGCATAGGAGAGAACTTTAAAAATCTGCACAAGTATTGCATAAATGACAGGTGCTATTAAGGGATTAGTAAGCAATTACGGGTCCATCGGGACCACTACACCGATGTGTCCACTTTGTGTTCTCTGAAGAAGGTAAGCTAGAGAGTCACACACTCTCATCACTCAGAGACTGTAAAAAATCATGGGGCCCAGCAGCCCATAGAATGCCTGGGCTCCCTCTGCATTAGCCCCTGGAAGTGGTCCTCCATCATGTTCTTGGATGTCTTTAGTGATGGGGAGCTCACTCTCCAGCTCCTTTTAGAGGCCTTTTACCCCCTAGGCAACCAAGGTTATTAAAATTGTTTTCCTTGTGCTGAACCAAAGTAACTCTCCTTTTACTCATTCTGAGTTCTGTAAAATGTATCTTACTCTTCTGTACATGGTGCACCTTTACAGTTAGTTACTGAGGCCTTCCGTGTTCAGGCTTCCCTCTCTTCACCTTTTCAGCCCCCCTCCCCCATGTGGCATGGCTTGGAGCCCCCCTGCACCATCCTGGTTACCTTCTGGGCCACATGTTAATCTCCTCTTCAACTCCTAAAATCTAGTCTCCTGTGACTATGTTTGAACAACACATGAAAAAATTGGACCTGATTCAATCTGTGCTCAGCTGTTAGATATAATTATTCCAGATGCCAATTCAACATTCCTAAGCTGAGACTTAAATCCAGAGATTGTTATTTTTTCCCCAGGGACAATGTAACGGGACTGGGCACTTGTCGAATGTCTCCTTGGAGTCAGGGCTGGGCCAGGTGCCCTACCTGTGGTGTCACCATAATTCTCCTGACTGCTCCTGAATCAGCTCCTTGAGCCCCATGGAGGGCAGTGGGACCGGAGCGAAAGCCCAGCCAGTCCCACATGCCCCTCCCAGCACCTTGCTCCTCCCTAGCTGAACTTCGGCCAAGAATCTGGAGTTGGCCCATGGTTTCCACAAGGCCTGCTCTTTGCCGATAGGTGATGAACCCTGTGTGGGCAGGCACTAGGGCTGTTTTGCTCAATATTATATCCCCGGGGTAGAGAGAATACTTGGGATATGGTAGTTGCATCACAAATATTTGTCAATGTTAAATCGTAGTTCAAAGAACTGCATGATTTCACTCATATGCGGAATATAAAACTGAAAGCAAAGAAAAAAAGAAATGAACAAACAAATAACCCATGAACACAATCAATAGTTTAATGTTTATTTGGGGACGAGTGGGTTAGGGAGGGGAGAAAGGGGAGGGGGTGGGAGAGGAGGGGGGAAGCTAAATATAAGGTGATGGAAAGAGAAGTC
>PVJL010005858.1:0-101400 GCA_004026885.1 Lyroderma lyra
CATATCTAAAAACTGTACATACCTTAATTTAAAAAATACTTTATTGCTAAAAATTGCTAACCATCATCTGAACCTCAGTTAATCTTTTTATTCATAAAGGGTCTAGCCTCAATGTTGACGAAAACATATCTGTATAAGACGCAATAAAGCAAAGCGCAATAAAACAAGGTATGCCTGTAAACTTGTTTTGGTAAAGTCATTCAAAAAACCCAATTAATCCAACTCTCGGTAAACATCTGTGCCATCCCAAAACTCAAACAAATGTAATTTCATATTCATAAAAATATTTAAGATATAGATATCCAAGATTAAAGTTATAAAAACATATTAAATGGAATAGAGAAAAATATATGTTTATATAATCACAACAAATTCTTCAACAGTTCTGTAACAGGAAGCTATAAACTAAGGGAATCAAACCCAAAGGCTTTAAAGTGCCAAGTAGGTAATGTAAATTATTTAAGTAAGCCAGCATACTAGGAAGGATGAGGACTATGGAGAATGCCTGCCACCCCAAAAGAAATACATACTGATTTTCCTACTCAGTTCCATTCACTTGACTTGTGGTAACCCTTTTTGCATTCACAGCCCTTCTTATAACCTATATATATATATATTCCAGTGGAGTTAATGTTACCCAAGTCTCAAGGATGCATGAACCTTGGCGAATAGGAATTGGCTGAGGGGTCGGAAGGGCTGCGACCATATGTACATAACATTTTACCCTCATGCCACTCCCCCCATTGCAACTGATTAAAGGATGAATCCAATTAGAGTTAATGAGATGCAATTAGACTTCTCATGAAAATACTGAGGCCAGGACTCTCACACTACTTCACAATGTATCTGAACCTAAAGGATGTAGCTGGGAGGTACTATCAGTACAACAAAAAGCCTCTGTAATAGAGGAAGCAGAGCTAGCAGATGGAGAGGAAAGTCAGATGTTGATGGCATGCCAAAGACCAACTCTACCTTGAACTTTGCAGTTATGTGAAACAACTTATTTAATTTTGCTATTACTTAATTATGCCAACAAATTTATGTTTTTTTTTAAAGCTAGTTTGGTTTGAGTTTTCTACTACTGTAACTAAATGACTCCTGATACCAGCATTTAAATCAAATTTTAAAAATAACACACACAAAATAATACACACAAACACACAATGTTGAGTTTGACTGACAGGCTCTGCCAGTATGCAAATATACTATTGTGTTATATTTAAAATTCTTTCAAAACTACATTTGGCACAACACCAAGAAGCAACAGTGGCCTTGGTTGTCACTTATAATTTATTTTACTCTTTTTCACAGTATAGCAAACTATACTGCCTTGACTTCTTTAAAAAGAAACAGGCCCTAAGCATATAAGTATGCATACAACACAAACATAAACTTAAAAGTATTCCTTGTCACAGAGTACTGTGCTGAACTGATTCTTCTTATCTCTTCACCCAACCCCACATACACATTCTTTCTCACATATGTGCCATCGGAACACATAAGGCAGTATGATAAACAGCATGATCTTTGGGTTAAGACTTGAGTTTGAATCTTGCTCCCATCATTGATTAGTATGTCTTTAGACTAGTTACATAATCTCTTAAAGACCTATTCTTCTCATTTCTAAAAAGATGATGATAATATTTGCCTGAGAACTGAGAAAAAAGATAATACATGTAAATTTCCTAGCAAAGTGCCTACCATAGCCAGTAAGTAATAGCTTTATTTCAAATGGGCATGCATAGCTGAAATTAAGTAACACTTACTATAATTCAATCAAAATGTACAAGATTAAAAGTCTGGGAAACAATCTGTTTCTAACATGTATTATGTGGAAACAAACTCTGCTTTACGAAGCATTTTAATAATCAAATTTAGTGTTCAAAAACAGCTAAATGACTTAGGAATTGGGGTAGTAAATAAAAAAAATCACAATTAAAAAACAGGGAACTAACCATATCTTATTTAAAGTCTACACCAAAAGAAGTCTAACTAAAATTAGATTAAGTCAATTTTACATTTTGAGATAACATTATCCATCCTGGAAGCAAGTTCTTAGGAGACATAAATAATTTGAATTAGTTATTTACACAGTATTTTACACAGTATTTCTATGGATGTCTAGAGTGAGAATACCACACATTTGATCATTAGAGATTGTCTGAAACATGAGTACTGCTAATGGCAAGATTATCTACAACAAAATAAAACAGTTACAAATACATTAGCTCACATCTGCAATAATATAAAAAAACAAAAAAAAAAACAAATGACATTTCAGCTTGGAAAACCAATAAAAATACATTTAAGTCCAATATAAGCTCTTTACTAAATAAACTCCTCCATCTAAGAATCCCAATTAAGCTAAACAGCCTTTCTGTTACAAAAATCAGGTTCAGAATGTACTGTCCACTCTCAAAAAAGAATAGAGAGAACCTCTCAAACAAAAATTATGCACATACTACAATAAGATACCAATAAAAAATAATGGGCACAGATAGGTGTTTCAACAAAAATCCTTTGAAGGGGGTGGGAGAGGAAGGGGGGAAGCTAAATATAAGGTGATGGAAAGAGAAGTCACATTAGGTGGTGAACTGATTATACATCAAGTTGACAATGCACTGTAGAATTGTATGCCTGAAACCTATGTAATCCTTGCTAACAGATGTCACCCCAATAAGTCTAACAATAAAAATGAATTTAAAAAAAAAATCCTTTGGAAAAGAGCCTGCATTTCTGTACTGAGAGTTGAGCTACCGTGCAGACCTTTAACAGCTAATCACCACCAATCAAGAAGAGTTATTAATCTTCCTTTTATGAACTAGGATGTGCCCCATTTCTTGAAGAAATCTATCTATACCCAATAAAAAAAGAGGGAAAAAAAGACAAGTTAATCCATGATAGGTAAATGGACACAAGACAAATATTTGAAATCCATGTTTGTCCAATACAGTAGGCACTGGCTACCTGTAGCCATTGAGCACTTAGAAAGTGGCTAGTCTGAATTGCAATATGTAAAGTATAAAATAAAATACACACTAGATTTCAAAGATATTGTACCAAAAAAAAAAAAACCTGGTAAAAAAGTTCATTAATAATTTTATATTGTTTGCATTTTGAAATAATAATTTTGAATATAAGTGAATAAAAATATATTAAAATTAATTACACATACTTCTTTTTCACTTTTAATGTGTCTACTAGAAAACTGAAAATTACATACATGGTTTGCATTATATTCTTACTGGACAGCACTGTTCCAAACCATGGCATCTGAACAGATGAGTTTAGAGAATTTTTATTTGTAATCACTTCTAAGTTTGTCTTTAACAACAAAAAAAAGAGATGTATCTGTTAGTTTACACAATCTACACTTCCTGTCATCCTTCCATACATTTTCATACAACCTTTTAGGATGCCTTGCTAACAGCAGTGAAGAAAATAAACATTATAATACAGATTATACTTGAAAATAGATCAGAAGTCAACATTGTTACTAATGTACCAGTGCTTTTATCCTGCAGCCAACAACTGATACACATTTGCATTACAACAGCAACCCATTAAAACAAAGCCATTCCAAGAGGTGGTTAGTAGGCCAACCCTAAAGTCAACCTAATTCCTAGAATTTCATTTGCCAGCTAGGTGTGAAAGGCCACATGTACTTCTAATTGATGCCAAATGGGCTTCTATCCTACTGTACTGCCTGGTGCTTGTGATATTTAAGCCCTTGATATGGCACATGCAACAGCTTACAAAAGTACAACTTCACTGTAAATTTCCATTATTAAATCACAAAGACATGGACAAAAGTCACATTTTTTAATCACCAAATATTCAATAGTGAAGATATTATCATCTTGCTAGAGAATTTAAACAGCAAAATTGTAAAATCTCCTCATCCATATTTGAAAACAATATATTATCAGATATTAACAGTGAATTATATCCAGATCATTTTCCCCCACAACCATCCATTCATTTGTCAATTAGTTACCCAAATCTCTTTAACTACAACTCAAGTTATAGACTAATGTGTTACTTCTAAATCCCAACTCCTCTTTTCAATATCCTGTAGAGATTTCCTATTTCCCTTACATGTCAGGTCTTGACCTTCAGTTTTGAGTGGTCTCATTAGGCCACTTCAGTCCTAATCTCTGTTTTTCTTTTCTGCCTATTCCATCCACTACACTTGAGCAAACCTACTTATCTGGTGCTCCATCAACACACCCCTTCTCCAAGTCACCTCTTTTGTTATATTTCCACTTCTTGTTCCCCTACGCTTCCAGGATTCAAGGGAAAACAATTTTATTTTATTTTCATCAGCTATTTAAGAAGTCCTTTAAAAATTCTACTTTCAACATACAAGCTCTTGACTTTCTTGAGGTTATCTCCCACCTATCTTTCCCAAGTAAGTGACATATTTTACACCTTGTTTCTTTACACTAATTTACACTAAACATAGTAATTCATTTATAAAATCCAAGAGCTTGGAAGAAATTTTGTGGTCCCCTAAACCTCCTGAAATATTATGCTGAAGTATTTTTCTGAAGAGTCAGTTCAAAGCTTTCAGTAAGTTTTTTAAATTCCAAGGAGTACAACCCTTCTAGGGCTGTTCCTAGTTTCTGCCTCTTTGCTAGCACGTGAGAATTTATAACCTTCATCCAATCATTATGAATCTTGATAATATTTATCACTGATACAAGCTGACTCTTTATGCTGATGCAAACATTTCTCCTGTGTGTTAAAAGTCTTGTTCTGCTTCATAGCACTTGGTTTACACACTGGAAAATCCGTAATTTTGCTTAGGGATTCAAAATTAAAGTTAAAATTCAGGGTCTAATCATGGCCACCACACTGCACAACTACAGGTGATTTGTGTTCAATACAACAGAGTACAGTGTACATGGTATCCACTGAAGCTGTACAATGTAGATGTTCTGGATAGACCAACAATACATATGCCTGTTTTTCAGTTTCCCAACAGTTTGACTTTTTACAATACGTTTAAGATTTCATTCATCTGGAGCTTATATTGTAAAAGTTGTGACTAACAATTTTTTAAAATCACTATTCATTTATCTCAATTTCACTTAATAAGTAATTTTAACAGTTTTGGGAAGTTATTTTAACAGATTATTTTAAGGTGTTTATTTAATATACTGAGTCTCAATCTGAACTTCTATTGAAGAAAACTTAACAAATACAGTGTATCATCTATGTGCTAGAAACTGGACTAAATGTGGATCATGAAAAACCCAAAATATAGCTGCTGAACACAAAAGTCTTCGTCTTATCAGAGAAATAAATCCATTATCATACCGTGGAATATCTTTTCGTATCCTGCTCATTATTACTATTTGAGGATTAGAACTATTTTTTTAATCTTTATATTAGAATTAGTTCTAATACCTTATTTTCAAAATGTTCTTTCATAAGCATGTTTATTTATTTTTCCATATAACTGCTGTTTACCATTATGTGCAACATATATCATATAGGTAATATCTAATACACTAAAAAAACAGATCAAACATTTGCATTTCTGAGAGAGGAGTTAAATAACTTGCTCAAAATCTCAGTTACTTTGTGGAGCTGGAACTTGAACTTGTCTTTGTCGAAATCCAAAGCCCTTTATCTGAGTCAGCTGGCCTTCCTGGATGTATAGAAAGGACAACTTTTTTGGTGAAGGGGAGGTTCATTTTGTCTCTGCCTTCACAATATTTATATATATTTTTTCAAACTTTGTATTACAGTCAGAGTTACTACATAACTATAATGCAGGCAGCCTGACCTTTCTTTCCCTCCCCTCACTATTTAAAGTATTTTCAGTACACACAGTATCAGCTTTTTGTTAAAGGGAAGCATATTTTATTATCTTAAGGAATAATTCATTTCTACTCCAGTGTTTAATTTGGGAGTGAGCTGAAATATATCAAATGATGCTCAGTATTACAAATTATTAGGGCAATACAAATCCAAACCACAATGAGATACCACTTCACACTCAGTAGGATGGCTATAATTTAAAAAATAGTAATAAAATTAGAACAAAAACACAAATAAATGTGTCAAGGATGTGGAGAAACTGGAGCCCTCAAACACTGCTGATGGGAAAGCAAAATGGTACAATCTTTGTGAAAAACAATTCGATGATTTATCAAAATGTCAGAAAGAATTAACATATGACACATCAATGATACTCCTAGGAATATACCCCAAAGATCTGAAAATAGGCATTCAAATAAATGCTGGTACACAAACGTTCATAGCAGCACTACTCTGAGTAGCCAAAAGGTCGAAACAACCCCAATGTCCAGAACTGATGAATGGATAAAATATACTAAATGCTTTTTTATTATGTTTTGTATTCTTTGAAATGCTTAATCGTTTTTCTTCTTTAGCCTACTGCTGTAGTCAAAGGATTGGGAGCTGCCATTCTTGGCAGTCTTCCATTGCTGAGGGGTATTACTCTTTTCTAATAAATGAATTCTACTTTTTACAATTTTAATACTCCAGTTCCTCAATGAGATTAGACAGTTGTCACTGTGGTAGTAATGGTATTATGGTTGGGGATTTAGATCCTATTTGCCTCAAAACATATTCAAGGTCGTTTTCCATATTTTTCTATGACCTAAATAAAAGTTAACATGAGAAATATCTATCACTTAGAAATTTAAAACATCTTATATGTAAATTTAAAAAGGTATAAATTGTTTGAAGTTATTTTACAAATCTAATTTATATTTTCAAATGAATCATCCTCTGTTGACTATCTGAAGAAACAGCTGTTACTATTTTTTTTAGTTTTGTTTTTATAAATAAAAACATACTAGTGAGATTTAGGAATATCTCTGGTAGCTCATGCCATTACCCTCCAAAGTTTAACTTATTAAGTCCTGATTGACTTCCTATTTTCAGCTGTTTGCACTACAATTTCATGCTCTAACTCATTAAACTACACACACAACACCTTAATGTTTAGCAGACGCCTCCCACACATTTTCACCAAGACTTTTCTATTATGACAGGCAATCAAACTATAGGGTGGGAGTGTCCAATCTGCTGGCTTCCCTGAGCAACACTGAAAGGACTGTCTTGGGGCACACATAAAATACACTTAACACTAACAATAGCTGTGATGGGCTTAAAAAAAAAAAAAAAGGGTTGCAAAAAAACTCATGTATTAAGAAAGTTCATGAATTTATCCTGGGCTGCATATGGGCCGCAGGCTGGACAAGCTTAGCATAGGACATGCTCAAGTTAAGAAATAGCTAGCCAATAAAATCAAGTAAGAAATATGATCTTAACTGTTCTTCTCTAGCTTCCTAGAGAATAAATGGTATTTCATTGTACCCTACCCTTTTCCCACTCTTCCCATCCCGATTAAGACCTTAAGCCTGTGAGTAGTATTTATCAAAAAATGAATGGAGGGCTGCTAGTACCTGGATCCTAAGAGACACACTTTTTAAAATGCACATTCTCAGGCCACCCTTAGACTGACTAAATGAATCAGAATCTCTGCTTTGGATAATGGTTGATTACTAGTATCTCTTGATTCACAAGCTCAATCAGAACACTACCCACATATAGCATCAGAGCTACCCTATAATTTGCCATACTAACTGGGGCATTCCTGAAAGTGAAAGGGAATGCTATTAATAATCACACCAAGACAACACATATAAACTAGGATTTATGGTAAAAGCAGGGTTCCTACAGTGGTCCAACTTGAGAATTCAACTAGTTTCAAAACTACATTCAACTGATAAGTTCATCAAAATTATCTGAAAATGTAGTGCAAGAGAATTATACTAAGAACTGAAAATATAAAGAAACAAAATATCCATACCCTGTCCTAGTGCCCAGTCCAGCTGGGAAGAAAGGGCATTTGACAAGAGGCAGTAAGCAGCAGAAACAAAAACATAAAAAATTAAAAAAAAAAAAGAAGAAGAAAATACATAAGTCTCTCAAAAGGGAGATGTGCAGGAAAGTCTTCACAAGATGTACGATTTGAAATGGGCCTTAAAGGTTCCACTACTATTTGGAGGATGACAGCCATTCTACACGAGAGAAGGTAAACAAAGATGCAGAGCCTAGGAAACTTTTGTTAATGCCCAGAAGATGGGAAACAAACCACTTTTGCTAGAGCATAGGGCTTTTATACATAATAGAAGATAAAAATAAAGATTAAGTTAGGAGCCAAATGCAGAAAATTTTGATGGATAATCAATGAGATTTTTAACGGAATTCCATAATCAAAAAGTAGTATTGATAAATGTGGCGTGAGTGCCCAGGCAACATCAGAAGAGATAAAAGATACAAGGGTGAAAAAAGGATAGATATTACATGCAGTAAGAAATACTAAATATTAAAGAAGAGATTTCAGGATCATCAAAAAAGGTGAAAGTAAAGAGACAGAAAAAGGTGGGCACCTAAAATAAATCATGAATAAAACACTGACAGCTAGATTACCAAATGGCATTATTGAAATAAAATAGAAGAGGAAAAGTCAAATTAAAAAAGAAAGAAATACAAGACAAAAAAGGAGAGAAGTAGTTATAGAAGGCTCAATAAACTAAAGATAAATGGGACTCCAGATAGTGATTAAAGAGAGAAAAGATGACAGAATGAAACAGGCTTTAAAAATAAATCTCTCAGAAAAATTAAGAAGTTAATAATTAGAAAGAGACTGAAGGCAAAAGAAAAGGAAAAGTTCAGTTTGAGGCAATGGGCTGAGGAGAAACATCCTATTAAAAAGCACAGGTCTTCTTGTAAATAAAATTAAATTCAGTAATAATAAAAAGATCAAAGGAATATACAAAGATACCTATTTGCAAAAGAGTATATGTGCATGTTAAGCTCATGCAGGAAGTTCAAATTTAGTATGAGATTTCTGAGACTGGGGTAGGTACAAAGACTAAATGATTAGAGGAAGAAAATACCATTTTTTGCATAGAAGATAATTACATTTGCAGCAAAATCACACATTATCTGGTCATGATAGACTTTACATTAAGAAATCTATGACAAATTGTTATGTTACTTGAAGCAACACCATACAAAATTAGTTTCTTTTTAAATTATAGCATAATGATTTGCTATCATTATAATGTGGAATCTAGCCAGCAATTTGCAACTGGAAGTAATAATCCTTCCTCCCCCAAGACACTTGGAAATGAGAGGAGGTGGTTTCTAGTGGCCATGCTACTGGGAGGGGACCTTACTAGCATTTATTTAGTCAGGAGAATCCAAGGATACTCAATGTTTTCCAAGCTAAAGCAGGCATATCCAGCCCAAAATGCCAAATGAGGCCCTCCTAATGAGAAACTAAGTAGACAAAGAAGGTTGCTTTGTCTTATATACTAATAATAAGGTTCATTTTTCAATTTAATTCTTGTGATGAATCAATTTGATTCTGATAAAGGTCTTTGCATACTACCTTGATCTATTTTAATTTAGAACTTAAAATAGAACTATAGTTCTAATAAAGATCTATCAGTTACTCTAATGCTAAGGCATTAATTAGTCCTTGACAAATGATGAAGAAGTGGCTAGGAGAATGTCATGTTTAAAACAGGAACTTTAATAAGTATATTCAGTTTTCAAAATAATACCTAGGGCAATGCTTAAGCTGAATGCATGCACTTGAATTATTTTACCACCAAATATGTCCAGGCAATTTTAATGCAGCCAAAGTTTCCTAAGGCAAAGCAATTTAAGTTGAAGTTTACTTAAAATTAAGACGATCTATAAGGATTACTATGGCAATATATTAACGTAGTACAATGGATTGAAACACAGCAATGATTCTGAAAAGGATACTAGAATACCAACTCATTATTTTGAAAAACAATTTAAAAAATAAAACTGGTGAACAAGAATTTAAGCACTTAATTTGCCTTCCCTCTATAACTTACCCATTTAAATAACCAAACAGAAGATGTGGGTAAGTTGCTCTTTAGAGATGTATTCCAATGGCTGCCAGCAATCACAGAAAGACAACCAGATCTGATGTGTGTCCTGGTAGAAAAGCAGACTACCACCTTTGAAGCACTTATGTCAAGAAGAAAAGAAAATCAAACCTCTTGACCCAACTCCCAAATTTATAGGAAACAACGAACACAAACAAAGATCTTAAACTACGCTACTGGAAAGCAAGAAGCAATACCCAGACTTTGAGAAACTTAGCCCATTTCATCATTAAATAAACAGCAAAAATGAAAAAAAATAAAAGAAGAGGGAACTTACAGATTAGAAGGGATATAAAAGACTTCAACCAATCACAACGTGTCTATTTCAAAACTGATTCAAATAAATTGGGAAGGAAGGAGTTGTCTAGGACATCCATAAGACATCTATGGATTTAAATAATGACTGATTAAGAAACGTCAATAAAATTTTTTTATGTTAATGACGTGGTTAAATAAAAGAAGTCGTTATCTTTTAAAAATGCACAGTGAAATATCTGTTATTTAAAAATACACATGAAATGATGCCTGAAATTTGCTTAAATGTAACATGGAGAGTGAAATGGAGGGGGTTTATTATAGAATGTAACAAGACTGGTCAAGGGTTGGTAACAACTTACACCGGTGAAGGCTGCATGGGGATTCATCACACTAGTCTATTTACTTTCGTATATATTTCAAATTCTCTTTAATAAGTTAATTTTTAAAAATTAAGAAACCACGATGGGAGGGGAAAGTGGTCATTTCTAACAAGTTTATTTTAGGGTTTAAAAAAGAACAAAATGAATACTTGACATAGTCCTCTAATGGATATGGGGACGTTAAGCATCTGGGAGGATAAAACAGAAATGTCTTTTAAATTTTTAAACAGACACTGGTGTAAATAAAGAAAATCTAAAGGTACACTAGTTAAAACTGTCACTGAATACCACACTGATTATTTCAAACCCTTCAAATGCCAAATTTTTCTTCTTTGTGGTAGCAGGTAAATTTACTACAAGCATACATACATCACAAATCCAACAAATATTACCAATACTCTTAGAAATAAGTGTGAAAAATAAAACCATAAAGTCAAGGCCTTATTGTACCCTCTATATTTTGTTGTTGTTACTGTTTAAATTGGGAAGACTACAGAAAGCAAGAGGAAGCTATAAAAATATATGTAGCCACAATCTTCTGAGATCGAGTCTCTAGGGGGACCCTGAATAAATGGATTCTTGACCTACTAAAATTTAATGTAAAAAAATGATCTATGTGTAAAGTACCTATAAGGTTGAAAATGGCAAAACAAACTACAAATAACCACCCTCAGAAAGGGAATGAAAGATACTTATAAAAAGTCAGACGCATGGATGTAAAGAGAGGATCATCATGATGATTTATAAGTAAAGGAAAATAAAATAAAAATGTAACAAAATTCATGTTTCCCTAGGCCTTTCATTCAGACCACAACATGTGGAACTATACTCCCAAAAGCAATTTCAGACTAGAGACGTCTTTATTTTTCCCCAGACAAGCAAGAAGTTAAACAGAATGACAAAGTACATTTGCTCTGGGACAGTGAAGCAGCAAAGAAACTTTGGAATGGCATAAGTGGTCCAAATCCCTACAAAACTGGCAGATTAAACCTCAGACAATGAATTACCACAGCACTAATGCAATTCCTTTCAAAGTTTTGTTTCTTGCAAATAACCATAAAATTAAAACTATTATTATATACACGAAGGGCCAACTAGAGGGGACTGGGTCTCTTAAAAATTTAAATGATCCTAGAAATTTGACCCTACTATTACTAAGGTATGGTCACTTCCTACTGACCATCAACCACATCCAAAACAGGTACTAAAAACAAGTTTATCCTGTTTACCTCTATATCCTTATAAAACCCATGAAATGTTAACAGAAACAACAAACTCAAAGCTTTAGACTTGCATTTAGACAAGATGCAAGGCACAGATTGATTTGTAAAACTCATTATTTTCATCAATGTAATATGAACCATATAAACCTAGCAGGTTACTGAAAACATCAGGTCTGTTTTGCTAAGTGAACCAGCTCCTCTTACAAAGAGACTCATAAAAAAAAGCAAATCCCCATACTAATATCTATGAATAATTTTGTATACATTCACAAGTTTAGGAAAAACTGCTTAAATAATCACAAGTTTAGGGAAAAAAATGCTTAAATATACTATGAAACTATATAAAACAAGACAAAAGTAAGAGGAATCTAATAGCCAAATTTCTGCAAAATATCAGATCTAGTACAATATTTAAAAATAAGTGCTCATGTTGCTAAGAAATCAGCATTAAAATTCTCCTAAATCCTATGTGACTGAGACTTTTCTCTATAAAGCTAAAAAATTTTATCTGCAAAGAGATTTTCTCCAACTTCAAAGCAATTTATAAACATGGACTGTTTCACAATACCCCAGAGAAAAAAGTAGAGGTAGATTTAAAGTTATTCCTTTGCCACAGGAAAGCCATACACAAAAAACGACAAGGCAGAAGACAAAGACTTGCCTTTTCTGTTATGATCATATTCAATCCCTTATCTTCTTCCTTACAAGAAAAGAGAAGGGGCAAGAAAGCTGGCAAGTTGAAGAATGATCACTGAAAAGAAAATGCTTCTAAATGACTTTAAAAAATAAAATAAGAGCTTAGCACCCCCAAGCCAAACCAGGACACTCATTTCTTTGTCCAGCTCACCATCTGGACCTTCCTTGTCAAGTTCTAAAAACCCTACCAACACTGATATTTTGACTTTTTCAAGAGACTAAAAGCAAACAAATGAGATATATTTACACTAAGCATGCATCTATAGACTCATACTCAACTCTGAATGAATGCTTTTACCAGATTTCTCAGGCAACACTATACAAAAGTAGAAGTGCTTCCTTTCATTTCAAATGTAAGCCTACATTTTTTTACCTCGATCAGTTACGTTCGTGCAATACGTGTGTGACATTTGGCAATTTTCTCAACAACTGATTCAGTTTTGAAATCTTAATAAGAAAAGATACTTATGGAGTCCAGTACAGTGTCAGGCTGGGTGCTCAATTATTTCCTCTTTCCTCTTTTGAGGAGACAATGAAAGTCATCTATTCATGGAAGTTATACACTAGGTCTGACAATTAAGTTTGCGAACTCATCCTAAAAAAAGTGCTACATACCTCATTGCTGCATATCACTATGGTCACCTTGGAGTACTCCCCTTGGGAAGCTGTGCACCAACACCAGCGCCTAGTCCACCCTTCAAGGAAATTTTGGAACTCTTTTTCTGGAATGGCCATCACAGCTGTCGTCGTATTACCCTTGATGTCCTGAATGTCATCAATTGTCTTCCTTTCAATATTTCCTTTACCTTCGGGTAAAGAAAAAAGTCATTGGGGGCCAGATCAGGTGGGTGGGGGGGTGTTCCAAAATAGTTATTTGTTTACTGGCTGAAAACTCCCTCACTGACAGTGCCGTGTGAGCTTGGGCATTGCTGTGATGCAAGAGCCAAGAGTTGGTGAAAAGTTCAGGTCGTGTTCATCTAACTTTTTCACGAAGCCTTTTCAGCACTTCCAAATAGTAAACTTGGTTGACTGTTTGTCCAGTTGGTACAAATTCATAATGAACAATCCCTCTGATATCAAAAAAGGTTAGCAGTATCGTTTTGACTCTCAATTTGGACTGATGAACTTTTTTGGTCGTGGAGAATTAGCTGACTTCCATTGTGCACTTTGATGCTGTTTCAGGGTCATATTAGTACACCCATGTTTCATCGCCAGTGATAAAGCCAAAAAACATTGTTTTGCCTCTCCAAAAGGTCTTGGCAAACTTTGACTCGGCTTTGCTTTTGGTTCATCAGTGAGCTCCTCAGGACCATTTCTGCACATACCTTTCTCATGTCAAGATTTTCAGTTAAGATTTTCCTGTTTCTCTATGGATGTTTACTTGGTCTGCTATGCTTCTCACAGTCAGTCAACTAGTTTGACGCACAATTCAACAAATTTCTGCAATAGCTTCATCAGTTCTGCTTGGTACTGGCCGCCCTGACCTCTCTTCATCAGTGACTCTCTCTCCCCTCAGAAAAAAGTTTAATCCAATGTACAATGCCATTTTCTTCATGGCATTATCCCCATAAACTTGGACTAACATGTCCCTGATTTCATTTCCACTCTTGTTAAGTTTAACAAGAAATTTAATGTTCACTGCTCTTATTCAAGCTCTGACATTCTCATGACAGCACACAAAAACATGCAACAATAATTAACGCCACTCAGCAGAACACTGTCATATGTTGACATGAACACAGACATGAGACAGATATACCAAGGTTATGAAACCTTACTGATTTTTTTGTACAGTGCTGTCAATGTAAGCATACGGTGGCAAGTTTGCGAATTTAATTGTCAGACCTCGTATACACAAACTAGATCTGAGTCAACACATGCAAGACTCTGGAGAGCGCCTAGACCTAGAGTGGATTTTGTATGAGCAAGAGAATCAGATCTTTATATGTTTATGTGTTATAAGCCTTCTAAGTTTGTTTGTTAATGCTACACAGCTAACAAAATTTAGCATATCCTTTTATGCCAAATTGCACTCAAATGCTGTAAGACAAAAAGCATATGTAAAAATGTTAAGTACTGTCTTTAAATAATAAAGAATATTTTCCTTTCTGTATAATTCTACATGTCTAGAACAAATGGAATGATTAAAAGGCAGCATCTGATAGCGAAGTAGAAAAGTAATCCAATATACACAGAAACGGATACTTATAGTTTCCGCGTAAGGGGAAAAATTTCTAAAATCAAGAGTCTGAATTCTTTTCTAATTAAGCATACAAGTTATACAACAACAGAAAACCATAATACAAAAATAACAACTGAGAAACTGCAAAGGGCTATTAGGAAACAGGTAAAAGGAAGGAAAGCAGAGCAAGATTTTAAAACACTCCTTCACTGTAAGTAAAGAAACTGTAATCATTTGTCATTGCAATCCAAGTAGTATAAGGCCACAATTGCTTATCCATAATTCTGAAATCCCACAAAGCTTTGTTTGTTTTAAGTTTGGAGTAAAATAATTTGGCAGTTAATACCAAATATGAACTGACTTAAAACTATTTGCAGTCTCTACATTTTTGGCGTAGAAATACGAGTATGTCTGATTATGGAGTACTCTGATTATGCTACATAAAATATAAAAACCACATTATATTCCCTTTCCAAAATCTGAACATTTCTGCATTCTGAAATATATCTGGCCCCAAGGGTCTGAAATTAAGGACTGTGGACCTGTAACAATAATAGAAACAACAACAAAAATCTCTACTGTCTTGATGAAAATAAAAATCAAATGAACAGCATAGCTTTTAACCTGTTTGCAATTCAATCAACATAAAACTGAATTTTGATGATTTTCCAATAGTATTTTTCCTTGATAGTACCTCGGTATTTCTAGCAGACATAGACAGAATCAGCCTAAAGTGAGATCATGTGAAGGTATAATCAGACATAAAAGAAATAAAAATATTGCCGTAAGGATTTCTGGTCTCAGTAGACCTTAATTTAGCAGGCATTCTAGGTAGCCATTCCTTGGGTTCACATATCTGATACATGTGTTATACAAAATAATATACACATATATCAGATAATATAAATGATAGCACAAGATAGCAGAAGAGTAGTGGGAGGTGGGAACACCAGTGCTGAGGAAGGTGTAGGAAAATACATTAAGCAGACATCACTAATAAAATAGGAAACATGGTAAAAAAGTAAACTATGTAAAATTTCAAGAGACAAGGTATTAGGATAAATATTTACAACAGGATTTCTCAACTTTGGCACTAGTGACATTTTAGTCCAGACGTTTATTTATTTATTTGGGGGGGGGGGGGGAGGGTGTCCTAGGCATTGTAGAGTATTTAAACAAACTCTTGACCTCTATTAACTAAAGGTCAGTAGCAGTGCCCGGCCACTCCTATCTGTGAAAAGCAAAAGTCTCCAAATCACTGCCAATTGTTTGATTGGTGGGGTGGGCAAATAGAAAGGAAAAAATGATCACCAGTTGAGAACTACTGATCCAAAGGCAAAAGATCAGAAGTTTAAAGATGTTTCTTTTCCTAAATTATTATAAAATATCAAATATACTTCCCTATCAAAGCAGTATGGGAAGAGAAAAAAACATTTTCTATTTCTATAAATCTACAAGTGGTTTTATTATGTTTTTAATCTGAATTTTGTAGAGAAGACAAAAACAGGAGATCATGTTCTCCATTCACAAGAAAAGGCCTTGCACTCTTAAGCAAGAACGATTTGTTGATTTTCTTATGACTAACTATCTGTTCTTAAAGCACCTCATTCAAGGAGGGAATGAGGTATTCATTGGTATCTATAGAAAGAATGAAACTATTTGGGGAGTTCCCTGGTGGTGTAGCGGCTTAAGGCTTCGGCGCTGGCGCTGTCAGCGCTGCAGCCTGGGTTCGATTCCCGGTCAGGGAGCTACCCACATACCAAAAAGCAAAAAAAAAAAAAGAAACTATTTGGGAGGGTTGCATGTAGCTGCAAAGAAACCATATAATTTTTTTAAATGCACAGTTTTTACCCACTTTTTAATTACATTAACTGCACTGAACTTAATACATTCCTAATAAAAATACAATCTTTTAGAGGAGAATACAAGGGGGATACCCCCCAAAATAACCGGGACTTTTTTGTAAAAAATTGTTATTATTTATTTTTACATGTTTAAACTTCAGTCACCTTCAAAGTATTCTGTCTGATGCAATACACCTATTGAGAAATGTATTCCACTGCTCAAAACAGGTTTTGAACTTGTCAATTTTGATGCATTTTACCGCTTCCGCTGTTTTTTGTGTCACCTTTCCACATCGGCAAAAATGTTTCCCTTTTGAGGACTTTTTTCATCCAGGGAACCCCCCAAAAAAGTCACTGGCAGTGAGATTGGGTATAGGGATGGTGGGGCAAAGGGATAGTTATGCTGTTCTTGATCAAAAATTGCTGAACACTCAGCGTGGTGTGGGCAGGTAAGGTGTCATGCTGCAAACTGTTAGTGTTAATCACCAATCATGAAACAGGCAAACGCGATGAAAAGTGTCTCCAAAAAAAGAATTCACTGAAGCTCAATGCGGCCTGTCACAACAATGACAGCTGGTACAGCGATGTAGATCAACTAGTTCCTAAACCACTCACCTAGCAAAGGAAGCCTGTAACACAAATGGCCCACCTGAAAACAATTCTTTTTTTTTTTTTTGCATCCCTCCATATTGTTTCAACCACTTCAACCATTGAAGTTCTCAGTCACAATAGTACTGAGTCCTGCTACACTGGCTTATATGAGAGAAATAATTAGGCTTACGATGACTATCAACTTTCTTTTATTAAAAGCAGTAGCCAAAAAAAAACAAAACAAAACAAAACAACAAAAACAAACAAAAACAGTAGCCAAATATAGTATTTTTGAATAGTCATATTAAAAAAAGGCAATAGTATATGGAACATTTAACAGATTTTCTCCACTCCAAAGTCATTGTTCTGCCTACAATTTCTATTCCTATTAATGTGACAGACTTCAATTCATTAACAAATCTTCACATGCAAAGCACTGTGTGAAGAGACACAAAAATGTGTAAGACAAACTTCCTTTCAAAGCAACATTAACTCTTACAGGAGGCAGACAAGCACATAATTACAGTATATGGCATTAACATATTATATTATGTGTTACACTTCTGTTGAAGCAACTATTAGCTTATTGAAAAATAAAATATTTAAAATTATCAGTAATGTCCAAATGCCAAGAAAAATCCTCATGATTTCTGAGGTTGATGTTGAAGCCAAAATGTAGTTAATAAATAATAAAATAGTAAGAACTATCCATTAGTAAATGACCATAACAGTATGGGATGGAAAACATCTTCAGAGTAGTTCTGTACTTGTCTGTTTTATAAATCAAGCTTCCAATTACAATTTAATTTTTACAAAAAGGGAGTTACAGGAATTTTTTTGAACAGTAGAAAATTAAAGGACTAGATAATTCATGATACAATTTTGTTCTATAATATAGATTACATTCACATAGTATACACTGTCTAATATAAACAATATCATTAAATGATAAGTAATAAGAAAAAGCAACCTATGTATATGTGTGTAGGAGGGTTTAAGATTAAGTAGTACTATATAAGTCAGCAACAAAGCTATGCAGATTATCACGTTATTATTTTATCATGACCTGCCTTCAAACATCAGTTAACAAAGCTTCTAAAAATCTCTTTCTAGTTCACAGAAAAGGAAAGAATACTGTGTTTAGGTAACTGATTAACTATTTCAATTCAGAATCTAAATTTTACAAATCCTGATATAATCTCAATCCCAGTAAAACTGCAAATTCTTATTATTTAAAACAGGAAACATTACTATCACTCTTACTTTAAAATTTTTCATTATAATTTCCTGGACAGTCAAAACATCTCTATTGAACTAAATATCAATAACTTTATGCATATTCCTTTAAAGGGAATATACTATTTGTTCATCTTTGCCCAATATTCTTAAACTTACATATATATTTTTACTTAAGTTCCAAGGAATTGCTTTTAGTAACATCAAATAAACAACTACTTGCTATGTTCTCAATAAATAGGTGCTGACTTGATTAAAATGAAATTATTCTTATGGAAGGATGCTGATGTACTGGAGAAAAATGCAAGCAAGAGTGAGGGCAAGCTGCAAAACAGTCTCTCCTACTTTAATCATGCTATGGCTATTTTATTGACCCAATTTATACTGTTACAAAACTTTAAAAGATTTACTCATCTAATCTTCAACAAACCTATAAAGGGTGGTATCATTTTAATCTCCGATTTACAACTAAGGAAACTGAAAGAGAGAAATATTCCACAACTTGTCGAAGGTAACATGGCTAGTAAGTGCTAGAGCAGGGATGTGAACCCAGAGAGCCCAGCTCCAGTACCAATGCTTTTCACACCCTAATACAATTCACCTGGGAATCTTGTTGAACTTCAGATTCTGATTCAGTACTTCTGTAATAAGGGGAGGCAAGTTTCTGCATTTCTAACGATCTCACCTATCATGCAGATAATACTGCTGGTCTGAAGATCAACCTTTGAGCAGGAAAGTTCTAGTCTACCCTTGAAAATGTTACAAAGTACTGGTAATCCTCAAAAGGAGGTAGAGTTCATCCACAGATAATTAGGGTTTGCCAACTTCTGATTTCCAACTTAATTATTTCTTCTATTAATCTTTTTAAGAAGTTAACAAAATTTATAAGTATTAAAGTACTTGCTTTCAGCTTTTGTATATAAACATATAAATACTGTAACTTGATACTGTAATACCTCCAGCCAATAAACCTTTTCCCACATTCAAAAACTATTGAGAGATGTTCCCAAATTATCTACTTTAACACTAATTCAATCTGAACATGTTACCGAACATGTTAAGAGCATAGATTTGTAACTCTCTCTGTATGGAAAGAATTAGAGATTGAGTTAAAAATCCAGCAGCTTTCTATATTTTTGTCGCTTGTACAAGCGGTAACTTAAGAGAGGAGAAGGACATACTTTGGGAAACAGGTGGAACATAAATACCTTAATAACACCTCACTCAACAATTTTAGTCAACAACTTTTTCTAAAAACAGAGAAGGAAACATCCAAAACACAATTTCCCTTCATTCTCATTGGTGTATCAACTATTTATACCCTAACCTGGAATACAGTATGTAAAAAGTGTACACTGAAGCCACAAATTATATGCCCATGTTTAAAATACTTTGGCCTAAGGCACTCCAATACCTAAAGACTGAAATGACATCAAATCACCAGTAATAACATTTTACCAAACTTTTATACTATCAGGAAAAGAAATACCAATACTATCAAAATATATTCAAACAAATTTAAAGTCACACACTTAATTCAAAAATTAAGTTTATCTTAAGGTCACCCTGATATTAGACACGGCTATATAATAACTAAAGAGTATTTTATTAATTAAACATATGAAGAGATTTAAGAGAAATCTTAATCTAGTCCGAGTAATTTTGGGGTTGCTGAGTTTTCTCGTATTTCATTCAATTTTTTTCTAAATGTACACAGATATACTTTCATTTCTTCTCTGGGGAACAATTAAATCTGTTGCATACTTTGACAAGCTTGTAAAAATCATATTAAAACCCATAATGAAATTCTGATTAATTAACTACATATGAAAGTCAAAAGAATTAGGTTTTATCAGTTTCAGGCAATATGAATTCTATAATTTATTAATACAGAATCCCATTTTTAATAACATAATTTAAACTATGCAATCACCATAAAGCTAAATTCTCACCGATGCACATGCACCTGTTAATTACAAGACCACCATAATGTGTCACATCCCTAACATGAAGGTAAAAATACAATACAAATTTAGACTTAAGTTGTCAAAAATCCTAAAGGGCCTCTACTAAACACTCAATATTCCAATTTCTGCTCAAGGACTAGGAATAGCTATTCCACTCGAAAGAATCTGAAGACACTTAAAACACACAAAAGTATCTGGATAGTTTACATGTCAGGCATATGGAAGAAGACTGTCCCAAAACTAATTAGAAACAACTTCTCCCAGTCCCCTACTAAGACTCAAATTTTGTTTGTTTTTTCTTAATCACTCACGCAGTCACAAAGAAACTCATATAAAAAGAACTAGAGAACTGAAAGATGTCAATTGCAACAGTTGACAGGTGTGACATGGGAAAGCACAGATGATGTATTCCACATTACTGTTCATGAGCAAACCCAAAGGTTTGCTATTTCGCTAGTCTAATCCATAAAAGCAAAGTGCTGTTCATGGACTAAAATGAAATCTGGTATTCAAAGAGAATAAAAACAAGCTCAACTTTCTATCTTCTAGAAATATTCTACTTTCTCTAAAATAATTCTCAGTGACCCTGTGAAACAAGTGCAAAGCATATTTCTTCAGCAACTGCAACACTATACTACTGTTCTAAGGGCATTCAACACATGTCAACTGACTCTCTAGATTTATGCAGGTACACCAGTTTGTGCCATCTGCTGAAAATCAACATAAACCTTATAAATGTTTGACCTTACGTGCAATTTGAAAACATTTAAGTTTCAAATTGATAGATCATTACAACTGTTGTAATGGGAAATATCACAATACACTCTGCAAGTTAAGTAATTCTTCCAGAGAACAAATTTAACTTGACCCCCCTAAATGGCTACAGATTTGACACACCATTTAGTAGCCTGGAAGGAAATACTTTGATTTATTTATTCTTTACAGCAGTGCTTGCTGTTCAATAGAAATACAATGCAAGCCACATATGTAATTTTATATTTTCTAATAAGCACATTAAATTGGTAAAAAAAAAAAGTGAAATTAATTTTAAAATGTATTTTATATAATTCAATATACCCAAAAAACCATTTCAAATGTAGTATTTTCTTAAGAACTCAAGCTATTTTACATTCTTTTCTTGGTACCAAGTTTTCAAAATTTCAGTATTTCACACTTAAAGCATATCTCATTTTGGACTAAAGTGAACTGGTCAACAGCCACAAGTGGCTAGCAGTTACATTATTGGATAGTGCAGCTCATAGCAATACTTTCAGGTATGATATAACACCATCTGTTTAAAATTAGTTTACATTTGTTTCCTTTTTTAACTGAAATGGCTGATTACAAATATGAGCAAAACTGTTAATTCAACGGATAAATCAAGATCAGATCACCTTATCTGAGGCTCTGGTTAACACACACAATAAGAAACAATTGGATTATACCCTATTACATCTCAAATAGACTTCAGAGATAGGTCTGATCATTACAAGTGAATACAACTTGTAGCAAAAATATAGGTAAGACAAGTGAACATTTTCCTATCAAACTATAACACTCCTATTTCTAGCAGTCACCCTAATTTTTGACCACATATCTCTATAAAAATTATCTACAAGACTGTTTTTCTAAGTTTAATGAATTCTTGAAGCCACATAATCACTGTTGAAAAACAAAGAAGATAAATTGAAAGTTTCAAGAAAAATATTACCAACCAGTTATTTTAAGGTATCTTATACCAACCAACAATCTTACTCTCCGTGAGTTTCACTGAAATGATTTTTCCCCCACAAATTCCAATTCATTTACTGCTTGTCATACACATACTGCAAGTACCTAAATTACTAAGCATTTTCCCAAGTAATTAGGACATTTGATTAAAATGTAAATAATTCCAACAATGCACTCTCTAGCAAACTAAAACCATTAGCTTAGCACATAAAATTTGTCCTTAAGGCAAGTTACTGAATAAATCAAACAGAAACAACTACACTCCTGTTTACTGCATTTACATTTTACAACACATTCAGCAATTTCTAAATTTGGAAGGTCAGTTCAGATTGCAAACAAGCAGTAACTTTAAAAGCTTAGCAAAATTTTAGAAGTTTCTGCAGTATTACTTCTAAATAAATACATCCTACAGAAATATTACAAAAGAACAAAAATCAGCACCGTTCACACCTATCTCGGTAAGCACAAAATCTGTATATGCGTAAGTCCAAAATGCCTAACACATGCTAAAAAGTATTTTTTTTGGTCTCAAATTTATTTAATTCACTTAAAAATGTTTTTGTTTAATTGACTTGCAATGCTGAAAAGAAGCAACTGTAGCCTCTTCTGCAGCACATACATCCAAGGACAATATATTAAATCTCATTATTTTTCCACAATTTGAAATCAAAATAACAAAATTTGTGTCTTACCTGCAGTTAGGAGGAGGATCAAGGGTTATTTCTGCTAGCTCCTTCTGAATTCTGTTAGCAAAATGAGAACAGACAAAAAGGATTTGAGATAGTCTACAGAATAACCGGAGAATTACACTGCCCTCTACCACCATGCAGTTAAATGCAAGGCTGGCTTTGCCTTCAGTAATGCTAACATGGCTGCTTCCTCTTTGTTCTCAGAGGCATAACCCAAATCCCTTAACAGAAACTTTGCAGCTTTTTTTCTCACTTGCTACTGTAAATAAGGGAAACATTTACATCTGATTTGAGAAATAGTCCTCTACCAGCACTCAGTAAAGGACATAAAATCTATTTTAAAACACTTTTTACCAAAGAAATTCTCTTTTCAAGCTTATATGCAAATGAGACAAGAAGGGAGGAGGGAAAGCACTAGAATATATTTGATAATGACTTCAAGTCACTTTTACAGAGGTATGAATTAGCAACCTCCTGGTCTTGCACATTAATAGTTTTGACAATCAAAAAAAAAAAGTTTCAAATTTACAAATATCTTCACCAGTGATCACCTTCCAAAGGACTGTCATTATTTAACCATATCTGTTTTCCTACAGCACTTAAAATAAATTTGGAAGTAAAGGAGATACGCTATATAGATTTGAATAAAGCAGGGGAAAAAGCAGTTACTTTGTTTTATTCAAATTTAAAATTATTTCAAAACTTAAGATGTGTTTAATATATTCCTCAATAAGACTAAAAGAAATTGGCAAAGACTAGTTATTCCAAAGACTGCTGTTACTTAATACAATATTCTCACTATTAACACTTGATTATTGATACAAAACATGAAAATCCATAGAAAACTTAACTACTTCTGAATCACTACAGAAAACCAATATTTGATCAGTTTTTGGTTTTTTCTTTGGTTGTGAGCAATAAAACTCAACAAAACATCAATAGTGATTTAATACTGTAAGTATATTTGATGTGTAATTACTAGAATTCATGGATATTCCACTGCTACTACTGATGCAGTTCCATTTGACAGAATATTACTTTCACCATCATAGGTAATAGAAATCAACAGGAAACAAATGATTTTTCACTTATACCCAATAAAATGTTTCTCCTGCTGCTGAGTATTAGTGTCAAGCATATCCACAAATTTTAGAGGGAAAAGGCAAAAGGACAATGAAAGTTTCAATCACCAAATGCCACTGAAAATCGTAAATGGCTACTTTTCAATTTTATTTGCCTTCAAAGGAATTTGGAGGCGTAACCATAATTTAACTACAAAAAGTAATACCTGGGATGCATGACTTAAAGTCATGTTTGGAAAACTGGAAGCAGATTTGCAGCACAATGTTTAAATCTGCTTTCAAATATAGCCAAAGCCTTGCATTTACAAATTTTCTAGCGAACATGACTGTTTCTAATCATTCAGTTTCATGAAGAGAGGAACTGCTGATCTCTAGAAGTGTCAATTTCAATGAAAAAGAGTATGACTCACTCAGAAAAAGGGACATCCTCACTGTACCAGCTGATTTGGATTCCCCAAATTTTCCTTGCCAACTCCTTGACAATCTGTCAGACTGTTAGTCCAATCTCTACTCAAGGACACTCTTACTGAAGTTACCAAAGTACAGAGTAAGTTTGCGTCAAAGTATAATCCTAGGGAGGTAGCTTATATACATCCCACTTAAAGAAGGGCACTCATTCAAGTAGAAATAAAAGTGATCACGAAGTAAATATTTTTGAACTGCTACTCATGTAAAACCAACAAAACTGTCCAACCATTTGGAAGGCAACTTGACAATGTGCTTAACTCTTTCTTTTACACGTTACCTTTTTGCACTAGTGGATAACTTTGCAGTGGTTTTGCTAGAGAGTTTGGTGTTTTTTTTCTGCTGGGTGGCAGAAGGTTTTCTCTCTTCTTGTTCTTCAGGCTCTGGAGCGGCTGGGTCTCGCTGGTCCGCATCTGAACTACCACTGCTGGTGCTGGGGCTCTCATCATCGGACCTTTGCCTATCACTGGACATCTTGATGAAGTTATTACTTGGAAAACTTTTAAGAAGAAAAGGGGAAGGGGGAAGAAAGCAAATAATAAGTCTAAGAAATAAACCAACAGCATTTCCTTCTCTTAATATTCACCTAAAACCGTATTTTAATGAAAACGCTTTAAAGTGTTCACACTTATCTCAACGTACAGCAAGGTTACAGGGGAGGTGATGGGTCTCACAACGCCAGCGCTCAGGGATTTACCAAACTCAAGTTAGAAAACCCACTCACATTTTTTTCCATCCCTTGGACAATCTATCAATTGTCTACTTTCTCAGAAGGCATGAGACAGATTTGCCAGGGAACTTAGGCAATGAGCATTAATAACATATGACACACTGTAAATAACAAATCTCGCCGAAAAATGTTAAAAAGTCACTAATAATTCTAAATATTTACACACTGACACTGGTCAAAGCTACCAAATTCCCTTTCCGAGAGGAAAACATATCCTGTTAATCGCCCATATGCTTATTTAAGGTGGCGATTCCTCCTCTTGGGCACGTAAACCTTTAAATAAAACACTTAGGAATTTAAAAATCAACTAACAAGCTGCTCTAGCCATTTCCACAGCCAGCAGCGAAGATTCATCCGGCCAAGACCCAGCTGCCACCCTGGGAAAAAGCAGAATCCAAACTGCACCTTCTGCAAAGCTCCCAATGCCATCAAGGTTCCTCGCTCAATTTTTACATCACGGACCGACATTTTGTCCAAAATAACGAAAGAAAAAAAACCAGAAGAAAAACAAACAAACAAAGCCCCAAGAAGTGCAACAAATTTCCGCGCCCGCGGAGGCGAGCTGCGGCCGGCGGCGGCGGCCACGCAGCTCCGCGGCCCTTTGTGGGGAGGGCCGCGCGGGGGCCGTGGGCTGCGCTCGCCGCGCCGGGCGCCAAGTGATGCGAGCAGCCTAGGCGGCCCCACCGCGGCTCGCGGACACCGGCGGCGCGGGCGCCGGGCGCGAACAAAGCTGCCCGCCCCCGCCCCCTCCCCCACCGCCGCCGCCCCAGCCGCCCCCCATGCGGCCCCCCGGCCCCGCCGCCTTACCTCGGCCACCCGCCCGGCCCGCTCCCGCGCCGCTACGGTGTGGGGGAGGGAGAGAGAAAAATACCCTTCCTTAAGGAAATGGAGGCAGCTTGGGGGGGGTAAGGGGGGGGAGGGAAAAAAAGAAGCCGAGGAGGCTCTGGCCGGGGAGTGTGGAACATTGAAAGTCGGAGGGGGTTGTGCAGTGCCGGGCTCCGGCCGGAGGGTGGCGCCGCCCAGCGCCTTCGGAAAAAACGGGGGGGTGGGAGCTCGACTGGGCGAGGGTGCGAGCTCCCGGTGAGGCGGAGAGGACGCGGGAGACCCCCGCGCGCTGTGGCCTCCCGCCGCCACCGCCGCCCGGCTGGGCTCCTCCCGGCCGCGCAGTCAGCAAGTTCCGAGGCGAGCGCGGGGGGAGGGGCGGGCGCGGCGGCGGCGCGCGTGCTCGCTGCTTGCCTGGCGGAGGGGCGCGCGCCGCCTGTGCTCGGCGGGCGCGAGCTGTTCCCGCGCGCTCCCGCGCGCTCTCTTCGCGCCTCCCTTCACCCGGGGGGCGCACGCGTCCGCCCGCGCGGACAGGACAAAGAGCGCTGTGGGGACCCGGCGGGCTGGCCCCTGCCGCCCTTGGCCGCGGAGCCCGTGCCTGAGCGGGCGGGGGCGCGGGCGCCGTCTCGCGGGGCTGCTGTGCCGCGGGGTGGCTTCCGGCCTGAGCCCGCCTCCAGAGCGAGGCTGCCCATTGGGCTACCCATCCCGCAGGCTGGGTCAGGGTGCCTTCGGGGCGGATGGACTGAAGTCATCCCCACGGCTGGCCGCGTGCCCTCTGCCGTCTCGGGGGGCCGGTGTGGACCCCGGGGCTCCCACGCCTGGGCAAGGTCCCTGGGCGTATGGTCGGGAGTTCCTCGCTCCCCTGGGAGACTGGAGACTAATAGGTGTCGTTGAGGCCAGGCGGACAGCTCAAAGCTGCCTCTTGCCCCTCCTGTGAGCTAAAAGGGCGAGATGGGGTCTTGAGCATTGAGGGCGGAAAAAAGGGATTGGAGACTATGGGACCAGCCTCTGCTTCTCTTTGGCTCTCAGCCTGCTTCGAAAACTTAAAAATCCAAAACAATTTTTTAAATGTCCCGCTCAAGAATTTTTAAAGTGAGGAGGGGGAGTTCAAAGGTTCAAACCTGACAGTTTACTGTGAGACTGTTCTGACGTGCACGCTAGGTGCCAGTTCTGGAAAGAGAAGCCTGGAGTGATACTTGGTCAGAATGTCCACCCAGAAATGCTTTAGATGAGATAGTGAAGGTTAGTTCAGTTCTATCATTCTGTCTTACAGTCTCCAGGTGGACTCTGCAAGTTGTTGCCCCAGGCACTAAGTAGCTAGAGTACAAAAACTTCCTGTTCACAGCCCAGACTTCAACTACAGAGAACTGGCTCCAGTGATGGAGCCCCAAAGGAATTTGTGGACTTTTCTCCCACAAGTGTCCAGAGGCTGGGGTGCTGGGAGAATGTGAAGTTCACAGAGGGAGTGAGAATGGCAGTCAACTGATGAGCTAGAGTTAAAGGGGAAAAAAAAAGACTGAGTGAGCCAACATATTTACTTATTTTTCCTCCAAACAGAAAAGTTTGGGTAGAGGATTGCTTACAACTATGAAGAATAAGTTACATTTCTGGAATTTTCCAAAGACACAGTCTTTCAGTGAACTTTATTGAGGGCTTACTAGGTACTGGGTACACGAAATCCACTCCTTCAATTACTGTGTGACAGAAACCAGGTCTCGGGTTCTGTGCTAGAAACTCCCAGTCCAGCAGGAGAACAGTTCATTAAAGTTGACCAGACTGATAGGGAGGAAGGAAGGGCACTCCAGTCAGAATGAACAGCATGTCTCAAGAAATGATAAAGAAAGAATATGGTGTGTGTGTTGATTTGACTGGATCAAAGGAAGCTTGTGGAAAGAGCTTGTTAGTGAAAATATGGACAGAAGGTCCCCCCAACTTTTACACTGTGATGCTGCAGCAAAAAGCCAGCCAATTTTGAATTTGGATTTTGCTTTGTTTGGAATGGGCTGCTGTGAAAGGAAAGCTTTCCATAAAGATGGATTCTTTTAGGAAATTTAATATCACAGAAATAGCCTGAAAGCCCAAAGGCCAGTTGCTGATAGGATTTGGGTAGGGCCAGGAGATTGGGAGGTAAAGATATTTAGGGTTTTGGTAGCATCTTCTATAGAAGAAACAATATTGAGCTGAAAACTGAGGGAACTAGGTTCTAACCTCATTCTACCAAGTTTATGTGACTTCAGGGAAGTTACTTGTTCCAACTTATTTTTTCTCTATTTAAAAGAAGATTGTAGCAAAGGTTCTAAGTCCTCTTGCTCAAAAATTCCATGATTCTTTCATTAGTTTGAAATCATGGAGTTCCACTCAACATTCACTCAACAGAATATTTAGAAACCATCAAATGCTGGCAAATAGGAATGAAATACAGGTGCTGCTACACCTGAGCTCAGTGGGTAGTGCGACAGCCAGAAATGTAGGCTACACAGAATGAGAAGTACTGCATTAAAGGAGTGAAAAAAATGAGTGGAACATTATTAATTATAAATTAATAATTAGTAATGGAATTATTAATTCAGTTTGGGGTCATAAAATTTGGGTCTAAAGAGGTAACAACTGGGCCACAGGGATCAATAGGTGATAATATAGTTAATGCTCTTGGTGAAGCACCTGGAAATAATAGTTGTTCAACAGTATTTACCATATTGTTAGAGTCACCATAAAGAGAATAAATGGCTCGGTAAGGTTAGGGAGAGTAGTGGCCTGCTCCCCACAACATCAGGTACCCTGTTATCTTTATTCGCCTGACTAAAGGGGTCATTCAAGTGATTGTTTCCAGCTCAAATTCTCCACTAAGGTAACAACACAACATTACTATCTTGAACAGAAGCAACTTTTAACTTATGAATTGTTTCTAACGTGAAGTTCTTCCTCACAGGACACCCTGTTTTGTAATAATTTTCTTTCTTGTTATTTCCATGTCTACCCTTAAAATTAGGGATCATGTTTTATAAGCACTCCTGAGGGAATACAAATTTGACCTACTGCAAAGTATTCCATAAAGTATATAATAATATTTTCCATAGGACCTCTCAAAATAGTATCATAAAGCTAACACCAGGTACCACAAGAAGGTCATCTCCTCGCTGTCTATTGCTTTTCTCGTGGGTCCTGTCAGCTTCGATTCACAACTCTGAGAGAGCCAGAGATAAGAGGAAAAATACTAAATCCAATTGCAACAGGTGTTACCACAATTAGCTCCTCTCTCCTTTTCCCCTTACTGTTGTGACCAAAAGGGAGCTATCATAAGGGTGCGTTAGAGGCCCCAGAATCCTTTAAACCTCCCTAGTTTGGGAAGTGCTTTCTCCTGAGCCCTCCCTGGATCTCCATGTTATATATGTACATAAGTATATGTGTGTATATCCAAGAATTATACAGGAATATATCATTTGAATAGCCTAAGAAGTTTCTGAATTGAGTGATTATATAAACTACAGCGAAGCTACAGATCTGTTTCATCACCTACCATAGCCAGCAGCATATCTCACAAACAATGGATGTAGAATAAATACTTAAACTTTGTTTTGTTGATTTCAGAGTGCTTTTGTTTTTTTTTTATTCACTCAGTAACTTTTCTCACTCTCCCTTTATTTTACCCCTTTCATATTTTCAGGCTGTTTCAGATGCTACCCAGTTACTTGTATCCTTTTGTCCTATGGCTATAAAATTTTCTACCCATGAAAACAGAATTGGTTTACTAGGAACTCAGTTCTCAGCCCAGGCTGAGTTTAAGAAGCCATGTTTGCCATTGTTGGTTTCAGTCCCTGGACCCCTGGAGTCCAATGCACTGCTTGACATCACTGTGTTCCTCCATTGTGTCTTATATAGAAGACCTGCTGTGTGCCAGAGCCTGGGCTGGGCCCTGGTAATGGAAAGGTGCTGAAGCTTCTGTTTGAATTCAAGAATGTCAGGAGACAAAACTCTGATCATTTCCTGCTTTTCTCTTTTGAGGTAACTCTGAGGGAGGGTAAATATCAAAAAAGGCTAACGTCTTTATTCTATAAAGAGCTCGCACACATTAAATGAATACATAAGCACCTTAAAAAGGTAAAAGATACGAACAGAAAAATTTTAAAAGAAATACATTTATTTAACCTTAGTGAAACAAAGGAAAACAACCTTGCTAGTTAATCAAAAAGGAAAATTAAAATGAGATACCTATCAAAACAACAAAAACAATTTTTAGTGATTATAGTCATTGCAAAGTGGTTAGAAGAAAAAAGAAGTCCCTTTGTCCCTTTCCAGTGGCAGTGAAAACCCATACAAGCTTTTCGAAAAGCAGTTTGTAAGTTGGTGTCAAGAGCCTTGAATGGGTTCATACCCTTTAACCAATTTCTCCATTTCAAGAAATGTATCTGAAGGAAACTTTCTAAATGTGAAAAAAATAACACAGAAAAACTGGAAATGTTCAACTATAGGAGAATGATTTCATAAACTGATTTACCCATACAATGAAATTGGCAGTTATTAAAATAATACATATGAGGGATATGCAAAAATACACAAATGGATTATAATAAAATGTTAATGAGAGCAGGATTTTTCTATTTTGTGAATCAGAACCTGATTTCAATGCCTAGCAAGGTGTCTGGCACAAAGTAAGTGCTAAATAAAAATTTGTCAAATGACTATGCACCATATCTTTGCAACTAGCAAGACAAAAATATCTCAAAGGAACATACTCTAAAAGGTTAAATTATGCTCATATTTTAAAGCAACTATGAATAAACGTTTTCATTCTTTTTATATTTAGTTCTTTTTAATTTTCTTAATAAGCAGGTCTGCTTTTCTAATAAGAAAAAGAAAATATGACTAAATGCAAAGGTATACATTTGGTGAAAATAAATACTGTTTAACAGTTTTAGATTATAAATGAAAAGGAATTATGAAAATTCAAGCAGATCATTATAGAATTGTGAAAATTATAAGGTCAATATAAGAAAAGATAGACAAGACCATTTTTTAAATTCTTAAAAATTCATGTGAGGGACTCTACATTAAAAACAAGCTCTAGCTCAAGGACAGCTAGATCACTGAAACAAAAGAAGTAACCAAGAAGTAGGTAATTTGATAAATGAAAAATGAGACTTTAACTAAAAGGTAGAAAAACAAAGGATTATTCAATTAGTGATACTGAGGTAACTAGTTACCAATACAGAAAAAGATCACACCTAGAATCATGCTTTATCATATATCAACATAAATTACAAATGAACTCGAGTTAAGTTTTTAAAAAGTCACTGCTTGGAAAAATTAGAATAATTTGAATACTTAATGTAGACAGATAGGACTTACGATAATCTACACTAAAACCAAAAGAAAAAAAAAATCACAGAAGAAAACACATATTTGACCAAGTACAAAATCTGAATCCTTAATATTGCTTTCTAACACACAAACACCTGCATGCACCAAGTTGAAACAACAAAAGAGAAAAAAACAGTTGGTGCTATGAAAAAGGACTAATATATATCACATATAATTCTGTACAGACTTATAAAAATATCTAATCATCATAGACAGTTAAAGGACATGTTAGAAATTTGAGGTTATTAAACTGTATGTTGCCTTTAAAAAAAAATCTAAGAAATGTATATTAAAATGAGATACTAATTTTTTGTAAAATTTTCAAATCTAAAAACTGTATGATTTCAAATACCTATGAGAATATTATGAGAAAGGCACTTTTCTATATTGCCAGTGGCATTGTAATTTGCTATAAGCTTTTTTTGGATACCAATTTGGCAATGTGTTTCAAGAATCATAAAAATGTTCATACCCTTTAACCTCGTAATTCTACTTCTGGGAATCTATTCTAAGGAAATAATCCAAAATATTAAAAAATGCCATATGCCTGACAATGTTTATCCCATTG
Organism: Lyroderma lyra; assembly: GCA_004026885.1. Lineage (NCBI taxonomy): Eukaryota > Metazoa > Chordata > Mammalia > Chiroptera > Megadermatidae > Lyroderma > Lyroderma lyra. The sequence goes on from PVJL010005858.1 coordinate 31,797, forward strand.
TAATTTATACTATATAAAATGGAAACCACTCAAACTGTCCAACACAAGGGCTATGTTTTAGTAAATTACGGTCTATTCATTCAGTAGAATATACATGAATATAAGTATCATTTTTACCATCAATTCCATCTCATGGTTCAAATCCTTTTCTATGAGATAGTTCATGCTTTGCTTAGTTAATAAGACTAAGAAAAGATGTTGTGTGTCATCTTTTTAACAATATTTTTACTTAATACTATGTCACTTAAATTTTTCTGAGATGCTTAAGTATCCCATTAGTGAAATCAGGTTAAGCGTATTTTTTCTGGTTAAGAAAACAAATATGCACAATATGACTGGAAAATGTATAAAAGAGATTTAGAAGAAATATGCAAGTACTCATTTTGGGTTAAGGGCCTGCTTATTTGTGATTCTGGCCACCTTTTCTATATTGCACAAGTGGTTATCTCATTGGAAGAGATTCAGTAAGAAACAGTATGCTTTAATTTGGGGCTGCAAAGAAAGTAGTTTAATTTGACATGATAAATAAGTTTACATTTTTGTTGAATGTCTTTATAACTAAAGAAGAAAAACAATATTTTTAAATGGGGATATTAATTTTTTGAGAGTTATACTTTTGTTTGTAAGCCCATATTCTAGAGGTTTATCATAATTTATAAAAGATCTCAAACGTATGCCTGGTAAAATGCCAAAGTGCATGAGTTTAACTTCTTTGGATTATAATATGCTAAAATAACTCAGATTAAGTAAACATCTCAGAGTGATGTGAATCAGTTAAAAAAAGTAAGTCATTTTACATAAGAATAAACACTCAGTGTGTGGTGGGGATAAGTAGCATACCGAACTTCTCATGTAGTAATGACTAAGTACCAGTACATATAATCCAAGAAAAAGATAATGAAATACTAGACTTTTTTTGATCAAGGAAATTGAATCTCAGAGACACTAAACGACTTCTCTTGACAGAACTGAAGACAGAACTTTGGAATTCTCTTCCTATTACACTATACTGTCCTATCGACCAGGGCATGTAGTCCAGTTTCCCAAGCTCCTGTAGAGGTAGATGTCAAAAGCATGTCATCAGAAAGTTCTTTTCTCATAGTGTAACAATCTTTTCTCACCCTTGTTCATAACCATGAAAGAGATCTTCTCTGATACAATGATATAAATTTGATAATCCTGTTATAATCTCTCATAACACACTATATATTATATATAATACTTATCACAGTTTGTAAGTAAATATTTATGTGATTTTTAAAAATATTTTTCTCCCCACACTAGAATGAAGGCTGGAATCATATCTGGTTTTTTGTGCCTTCTACAGTGCCTGGCATATAATATTTAGTAAATAATTTCTGAATGAATGGATGGTTGAGTTACCTTCACACTCAAAGTCAATTGAAGGGAATGTCATAGAATAATAACAACAACAACAAGAAACATGATTTCTTTTACACTGCCTAATATATTTATAGGTCTGATTTTCATGAAAAGTACCACAGGCCAAGCATACAGGAGTCTAAAAGTATTTAGAGAAATTAAAGGACAATAGGTTACTTAAAGGACAAATAAATCAAAAGTGTTTGGTATATGCCCCTAACCTCTGAAATACATACATGTCAAAAGAACAATGACTACATTTTCTCACCAAACTACTTACAGAACCATCCACAGTCAAAGAATGAATAATAATTCTTTTCTAAAATACAGTAGGGCAGCAAAATTTTTCTAACATGCTTTATAAAATGTCTACATAGAAAAGATCAACTTATGTTTTCTATAAAGCTAACTGCCAGCAATTAAGATTAAAATCAAACAACCTCAATCAAGTCTTAGACTCACAGGCAGAGGTATTTAAAAGGACGGATGGAAAAAATAAAACTGTTATATATATTTGGTCCAACTTTCTCTAGCTCCTACTCAGAACATTGTGGTCATGGATGCAGAAACCTGGCACCCTGAGTTCTAATTCTGATTACATTGCTTCAGCTTTCTAGATACCAGTTTTCTCAGCAGCAAAATGAGAGAGTCTGGAGGTTTCTCCAGTTCTGGAATCCCTATGATTTATGCTATTGTATAAGTAAGTGCTTATTGAACAATGAAATTAACTAACATGGCTGGTAGTGCTTTTTAAACATTCACATTGCTTAACGGCAAGACTTGTGCCAGCAATGATTTAAGGCCATATGTATCCACACAAGTTCATTAACTGTTAAAATTCAATTTGGCTTGTAAAAATGTGAATGTCTTTCTTACATAAAGGCTACCATAACCAGCCACCCAACCCCACCCTCAGTTATTTTGGTTATATGAATACACGAGGGCTATCCAGAAGCTATCATGCCATGTAATATGAAAAATAAAGGCATTTATGGCTGGATTTTTTTCTGTCAGCCCTCATATCTGCACCCAAACCAGCTGACAGTTTAAGTGGGGGAAAAAATATCAGTAGTTCTAGTTGTCTGTAATTTTGTAAGGAAAATCATCAGTGTCATTTTTAATAAGGTTGTTTACATCTGGTAAGCTATCTATTTTCTGGTCAGATGAATTCTAAACTTAATTTTTTTTTCTTGTCCGTAGGAAAAGAAATTTTTAAGTCCGTACCTTACCTATAGCCATTTTAGCAACACACTAAAACGCCCTACATAATTGAATTTAGGAAATACAATTATTCACATATCTGAGACTTTAATTATTCATCTAACAAATGTAACAAGTATCTTTTTTAAAAGACGAAGAACAGGGATAGTAGATATGTGCTAAACAAGATATGAATCCATCTCTGCTCTAATGGGTTTATAATCTAGTAGAATGGTTTAAGAAAGAGAGGGTTTCAAGGTCCAAGAACAGGAGTTTCCTGACTAAAAATCAATGGCAGAATTTCATTCACCTATTCTTCACGCAATAAGCAGCCCCTTAGACTTATGACTTCACTGCCTTCAAATACTGCCTTAGAGGAGAAGCCGAGGATATAAAAGAGGGATTTATATGCTTATTGAACAAACAGACATTGAGTACTTATTCAAGAAACGAGAAAACTGTATTTTTGAATGTAGATGGCATGTCCTTCAAAACACAGACACACGCACGCACATGGAGCAGGCTCTGAAGAAGTAGGCACTGATCGAGTAGATGCAAAACAAGTTCTATCGTAGGCTAATTCTATGATTTAAAAAGCAATTGAATTGTTACTATTTTTGCACTGCAGCAAGTTACCTCCCCCCCCCCTTTTGTTTTTTTGGTTTTGTTTTGTTTTGTTGGAGTAGAAAGGAGTTCAGAGTTCAGCCTTCCAACTAGGATATTTCAGATACTGGTTTCTTTCACTCACTCCCTGCCATCCAAGTTGCATCCCCAGTGCCCAGCACTCTGTTGGAGCTCAAAGCAAATACTTCTGTAACATTTGTTGTCTTTTATGCTGTATTTAATATACATTGACTCATTTAGTATTCTCAATGGCTCCAATGAGGCAGGTACTCTTATTATATTAATGTTACAGATGAGAAAACTGAGACACAGAGATAAAGCAATTTGTTCAAGGTCACATGGCTAGTAAATGACAGCCTCTGGCCAGGATACCAATGTTCTTCACTGCCATGCTTGCCACTTATAAATAAATAAGTGGCAATCCAAATGAGAGGATGGAAGGGAAGAGAAGGAACTAATAGCATTGTTGGCCCCGTAGTCAGGAGGGAAAGAATTGGGAACTCTGGGACAGGCCGGAAATGTTTACTGCCAGTGAAAAATGGGGAATTGCTGGGTTTTAGGCATCCCAAAGGAATTACTTCTGTACAACATTTGGATGGTGGGGTTAACAGAGACTGTCCAATAAGAAAGAGATATGCAAGAGAACTCCTGTTTAATTCAGAAATGATTTCTTGTCCTTCTGCGCAATTTCTTTCTTTATGCTATTTTCTTCCTTTGTCCCTTTTCTTTACTATCCCTTTTAGCCCTTTTAGCCTGTTATAATGTTGACCTACATTTTAAATTATTGTATTTATTAAATCAAATGTATATATCATATCTCTCTCTCTCTCTGCACTTCCATTAAAAGAAAGTAAATGAAGTTATTTAAAAATTGTTCCTTATTAGTGTGGTACATGCAGGTCAGTGACTTATAATAGAAGAAAGATCTCCCAAGGTGAACTAACCCTTAAAAAGTAAGAGATTATGAAAATAAATCTTGGTACTCCATCACTTCAATATTAGAAGAGATGACCAAATCTTAAACAAAGCGTTTTATGTTGAAATTTAACATTTTCTTTTAAATGTTAAAACTATCTCCCAATTTAGATTTAAGAACATTTAAACAATGATTGGAGTCTTTGCTTTATATTAAGAGCAAGAGTTCACACATGCCTAATGTCAGCTAAGGGATAGTTCATAAAATGCTGAAAGTTTGGGGTTTCTGAAAATAACTCTAAAATATTGATCAGTTATATTTGTGCATTTATCATGTGAGTATATAAAAATAATAGTCATTTACAGGCATTATCCAGAGAAAATTTTCAACAACCTCAGGCAATTTGTGCCTAGTCTAGTACAAACAGTGTATGGATTAAGGAGTTAATCTCAGTGTACTTAGTCTATTTAGTAAGACATTGCAAATATATATACATATGTGTGTACATGTACAGATAGTTTGCTACAAGCATCTGTTTCTTATAGACTGAAAACAAGAATCAACATTATAGCATTTATAACCACTTAACTTGACTAACCACATAACTTGGTGCTGCAAATATGGAGTAAGGAACTGACATCAGAAGCGTGTGCGTGGGCTCTACAGTGCCTGAGCTAAGTCACTACGAGGTGTTCTAGTGTGGTATGTTTGATGAACAATCCAAACAAAAGCAATCTTATTTTAAAAAGATTGATTTAGGGTGAATGAAGGTGATGTGATATTCATCTGTATATAGCTTCTTAAAACTGATTTACTGTAGTGGTTGTGGAAGTAACAGATGTTTATATGAATGAATATTCATTGACCAACATCAAGTCCCAGTAGATGACACTTTCCTCTTAAGAGGTCATATTTTCGTCTTACGGAGTGTTTGCTCTTGCGGTTGCCAATTGTCCATTTAGAAGACATAACACTAAGGAGCTATGTAAAATGAAGTATTGATATATAATAATGTAGAGTCTGAACCAGAGGTAATATGCTAATTAGAAACAGAATAATGCCAGATACAAACATCACGGTGACTAAGATCTTTCTTGACACCATCATGATAGCTTCTTATCGACCAATCTTGAATTTCCTTTTAAATTACTTTAATAGTACACTGCTTGAGTTGTACCAACATTTATTTAAGAAAGGACATTACCAAGAAGTGAGGTGACTTTAAATCACCATAGAAACCAAATAAAGAACTTCATTGTGAAGAAGCTTTAAAAAAATTATATAGTTTTGTATGAATAGAAATTATTATTATTTGGAGCCTATCTGCATCCCTACCACTTGTTACACAAAATCTTGCTTTCTTCTATGTGTGTTTTTAGAGAAAACAGCAATAGCAGAAGTACAGATAACCTGTTAACAACTGTTTATTTCATAAATTCATGCATTGGGCCAGTTTATCATACCTAAAGTTACTTTGGCACTGCAAGAGGTTTTTTTGGCAGAAATTTTATTAATGTGTCAAATTGTCTTTTAAGAAACTTGGCTAGGACTACTGCTCAATATAGTAAGTTATAAATTTTAAAACTTATTACTATATACTCCTACTCCCCTCCCCCAAGGCAGTAGTATTAATACTATTGAATTTTCTGGTGCTATAGTACAAATACAAATTTGTCACAGAATTTCAGAAATGAATAGGATAATTTTAGGAGCAGCGTTACAATAAGAGAATGATCTGGTTATATTTCTTGGTCCATGTAATGCCTCAAGTACTTAGCAACATAACTCTCTGTTATCTATGGTCTTTGAAACAGAACATATAATATACACATTGTAATCAGTAGCTAATTCGAAGTATCACTGTTAAGTCATTAGGATTAGCCTTCTTTCTCAAACTCACAAATGTGTTTTTTATTAGCTAACCCTTTATACTAGTGGTTCTCAGCTTGAACGGCACATTTGAATCATCTGGTGATGATTGGGAAGCTGTTAAAAATCCTGATACACAGGCCACACTCCTGATTAATTAAATCATAAGCTCTGGGGGGTGAAACCCACACATTGGTGGTTTTTTAAATCTCCTTCAGGTGATTTCAATATACAGTTAAAGTCAAGAACTACTCAAGACTAGTGGTAAAAATGCTGAATATCAGTGAGGAGGAGAAACAATAAGTATATCTATTAAGTTAAAGAGTAAATGTCGGTGAGTTGTTCATATTGCTATAGACCAATGATATGTAGAAAGAGATCATGGGCTCTTTTTTTCCCGTGATTTCTTTGAAAATCTTAACTTTAGTTCTATCTATATGAGAAGGTAAATTTCCAGATTATAGAAGAGTCTACCTATTTATTAGGATTGAAATACATGAGTGATATAAGTTGCCCCTACATATCAATATATAATAATTATTTTTAATTTGTGAAGTTTCTTTGCAGAGTAGTTTTGAATACTTAGCAAAAAATTATTAATTCTAAAACTATATAGTATACATATTATTGCATAGTCATGATGCAGAATGAATAATTTTCAAATGGTATTTGGAGGTAGCAGGGATGTCCTTGGGGAGTAGATTTTAGCCATTCTCAGTTTAGGAGAAAAAATGATATATCTATATTTTGTGCTTTTCCTCCCTGAAGTTTATTCATTTTCATAAAGTATGTTTTATAAGCATTATCTAGTAAAAAGATAAATTAAAATATAGGCAAAAATTTTCCCTTAACTTTAATGCAATTTCACTAAGTTGGAAGCAGTGATTTATTTGCTTAGATATAATTAATATAATTAATATAGAAGGCAGTATGTACAGTGATTAGATTCAAACAAACCAGGATTCAAAACCTAGCTCTGCCCCTCCTAGCCATGTTTCCTGGAATATATCATTTACCCAGTCCAAGACTCACTTTTTTTATTTTTAAAAGAAGCATATTTATATCTTCTGTGCAGTGTTGTTAGTTGTGGGAGATTAAATGTGGAAATGTTGCCAGAGCCTTTAGCATAGTGCCTGGCACATAGTAACCCCTGAATAAATGATAGTTACTTTCTAATTATTCAAACAGGTTTTTTGGAAAGCGTATCCATCCCCCCACCTTCGATAATATATGCTGTTTTTTAATAACTGCCCACCATAGACTTGATATTCAAGAGGGTTATAGGAAATGTTTTTGTAGTCTTAAATTGAGATGTGGAGCAGCCAGGAGAGTATAAGTTGTGGCACAGGTGCATTCAAGCCATGTGAATACAGTGAGGAACCCACCATGCTCATTCACTAACTGAGGTACCCCATTCTGTGACCAGATTGGAAACACGCAGTGGGTGCTTCGGCAAAGCTGAAATCACCTCCCATCTCAGACCATCTCACTTATTACTGAAGAGTGGGAATCAAGAATATTAAATCATCATATTCTGGGAGTTTCCCAATTCTCCCCACATTGCATTTCATTGATTCTCACATGCCCATTATAACATCTCTGAAATCAAAATGTATCATCTGATCAATAATGTCTTAAATCACTCTCAGCCAGGCAGCAGTTCTGATGCAGTTGGCATTGCCTGTGACTCGTGAACTCGGCCATAGGTCTTCATATTGTTATGATGCATGATAAAGACCCAAGGCCAAGTAAGTTTTAAAAGATTATTTAAATAACTGGAAAATAAAAACTTTAAGTGATAAAAAATAGTGTCATAGTTTATTTGGCAGTGATTTTTCTTTCTTAATGGCACATAATAGTGCATCTTAGACTCTAATCTTTAATTTGATTTTATAGTTTCTAAAATAGTTCACAATGGTTTTTGCAAAGCAGTTTGACAATATGCTTCAATACCTTTTACAATGGGGATATATATAGCCAGCAATTTCAATGCTCATAATTCATTCTAAGGAAATAATCAAAATTAAACCACCATAATTCTTCTGTCTCAGTTGCTGTTTAGTCTAAGTTTATTAATGTGGTAGGCAGAACAATGCCCCCCTACCCCATAGATGTCTATACCCTAATCCCTAGGACCTATGAATAGGTGAGGTTACACGGCAAAAGGAAATTAAGGTTGCTGATAAATTAAGGAAATTTATCAGATGATCATTTTTGAAATAAAAATATATGACTTTTATTGTTAGACTTATTGGGGTGACATTGGTTAGCAAGAATTACATAGGCAGATGATCTTAAAATAAGGAGCTTATCCTGGATTATCCAGGTGGGTGAGAAGGTTCATTAAAAGTGAGAGATTGAGACGGGAGAAAAGAGTCAGAGGAGATGAAATAAAGCAAGAAGCTGCAATAATATGTGGCATGAAAAGCCTTCAGTCTGCTGTTAGTGCCTTTGAAGGGGGAGGAAACAGCTACACACCAAGGAACGCAGGAGGCCTGTGGCAGCAAAACCATGGAAGACGCGCGGGGATGCTTTCTCCCACAGTCCCTGGGGGAGGGACTGCAACCTTCCCAACACCTTGACGAGAGTGAGACCCAGGTCAGATTTCTAACTTACAGGACAGCAAGATAATACATTGTTGTTGTAAGCCACCAAGTTTGATTTGTTATATCAGCAATAAGTAACTAATATAGTTGATAAGGTAGAACAATTTATGATTGCCTGTATTAGGTAAATTGTTACTGGACTTGTGAATTTAATAGACTAGTAAAAGTTCCAAAAAAATATTAGGACCAATTGGCAGCTTTTAATTTTGCTGCTTTATTCTGAATTATAACATCAGCATATTATACCCTAGTTTTACAAAGGGATAATAATATAAATATATGAGCAAATATTTAAATAAACTTAATTGAGAAAATAACTCATTACATTGTCTTTATTTTTCTCATTTCAACCAAGGGCCAATAAAAATATCTCATACAACATTACTTTATGATCAAGCATTCGGAACCTCTGTATTAGCTGCATTTTGTTGATGTTGGTGTATAAATTTTCATACATTCTTAGTTCAGAATTCTTAGAGATTTGGTCTTAGACATCTTATAATTACTTTTACATTTGATCTTAGCCAAAAGGCCGAGAAGCAATTCATATGATTGCTTTTGCTGTGATTTATTTTCTTTTTTGATTTCTTCCCCATCATTTCTTGCCATACATCCAGAACATGTTGTATTAGTTTCCTATGGCTACTGTAACACATTACCACAAACTTGGTATCTTAAAAACAAACATTTATTATTTTACAGTTCTGGAGATCAGAAGTCTGAAATCAGTTTCACTGGGCTGAATACGAGGTGCTGACAGGGCCAGGCTCCCTCCAGAGGCCCTAGGACCAGAAGAATCTGTCTTCTGGCCTATCCAGCCTTCTAGAGCTGCACCCCTTGGCTCAGGGCCACTTCCTCCTTCAAAGCCAGCAGTCTGGTCCCTCCTAATCTCTCTCTCTCTGCTGATGTGGTCACCTGGCCTTCTTTCTTTTGTGTCAAATCTCCCTTTGCCCCACTGATATAAGAATATTTGTGATTATATTTAGCACCTACACAGGTATCCAAGATAAACTTTTCATCCCAAGATCCTTAATCACCTCTCCAGTCTCTTTTGCCAAATTCATAATAGTCCCAGGTTCCAGGAATTAGAAATTACATAAACGAAGGCTGTCCAGAAAAAAAAACCCAGTGACAAATGCCTCTATTCTTCATATTATATGGCTGGTTACTTCCGAGACAGCCCTCGTATTTAGGGGTTATTATTCTGCCTACCACATATGCTTTTCATGTACCTATTGCACAGATGTTATATTTGTTTTAATTTAAGTAGGAAAATCTTTTCTTTGCAAGAATCTATTAAGTTACCTATTCATGTTATGACATATTCTAGGATGTCTAAAGCCTAGAAAGCCATGACTACCGAAGAAAAGAGGGCCACACAAAATTTAGCAGTTTTTACTAATATAATAATGTATTTCTCATGTTTAATATCCTCTACAGAAAGCTTTCTTGTAGGTAGAAGCATAAACCACTTGCAAAATATTCCACATTAATTTTGGAACATTCTCTGAAACTCCTGGTGCAAAATGACACTCAAACTGCTAGAGCAGAGCAGCCTGCGGAGCGTCTCTCAGCAGATGCTCAGGCACCCTTCCCCGCCTTTCAGCAGCACATTCCCGAGATCATCAGGGGCTCAGGCATATAAAAATGTAATTTAAGGGAGCTCTGAGGGACTCCTCTTCCCTTCCACCGAATCGCTGTCAGAAAACTGGGGCTCAGTTGTCCTGTTGGCAAAATAACAGAAGAAGCTAGCAAACCCGCTCCTGTTCTGCCACTGCTGTTGAGGTTCAGCAACAGTATCTGAGTGACTGAACCACCCAATGCTCAACTAACCCCCAAGGAAGGAAGGGAGTATAGAGAGAATTTGTCTCTGTGTCAGTTCCTAATGAATAAAAACAAATCTCCTCTTGTACATAAGGAGAAGGAGAGAGACTAAATCAGGGATGTCACTTCAGTTCTAGGTATTACAGGACCCCACGGGTACCTCCGAGCAGGCTGCTGGAGTACACGGAGCAGACAGGACAGATCCAGCTCAGGGCCCTTCACCCTAGTTCATACAGAACTACCTTACTTTTACCCATTCTATTTATTGGGGAGCTGTGTGAGTTTTCATATTTAAGAATAATTCAACTACTTTTATGAAAGTAAGAAGAAATTCTAAAGGAACATTGTCTTAGTCTGTTGCAGCTGCTTTAACAATAATACACAGACGTGGTGACTTATAAGCAACAGAAGTCTACTTCTCACCATTCTGGGGCTGAGAAGGCCGAGATACGGCGCCAGCAGATTTGGTGCTGGTGAGAGCCAGCTTCCCGGTTCGTCGTAGATGGTGTCATCGTGCCATGTCCTTACGTGGTAGAACAGCAAGGGAGTTCTCCCGGGGTCTCTCTTATAAAAGCACTAATCCATCCCATCCATGAGGGCTCCACCTTTATAAGCTCATCACCTCCCAAAGGCTCTACTTCCTTTACCATTACAGTAGGGATCAGAATTTCAACTATAAATTTTAAAATACCAGGTATATCTGGAAAGTATTCAGCCATGTGATATGAAAAATAGAGGCATTTATGGCTGGATTTTTTCTGGACAGCCCTCCTATGCATGAAAATATGCATGAACATAATCTAATTAAAGAATAGATAAAGGGGCTGGATAAGCATAGACGTGTCTCAAAAGAAGACATACAAACAGCCAACAGGTTCATGAAAAGATGTTCAATATCACTAATCATTAGGGAAATGCAAATTAAAACCACAGTGAGATATCACCTCAAACTTGTTAGGACGGCTATTATAAAACAGACAAAAGTACTAGTGAGGCACAGAGAAAAGGGAATAATTATACACTGCTGGTGGGGATGCAAATTTGTACAGTCATATTGAGAAGAGTATGAAGGTTCCTCAAAAAATTAAAAATAGTGGGGAGTTGGGCAGCTGGGCCCTTCTCCCCCAGAGCCCACGCCCACACCTGGGGTGGCTTCACGTTCATGCCAGGGGCCTCCTTGTCAATGCCAGGAGGGGGCTGGCCTGCACCATCCGGCTGAGTGTGCGAGCACATGCGTGTTGCATTTTGAGGGTGTGGAAGGGAATCCATGGAAGCCTGTGGGGTTGTCCAGGTGCAATAAATAAATTAATTAATTAAAAATAGAACTACCATATGATCCAGCAACCCCACTTCTCAGTATGTAGCCAAAGGAAATGAAATGTGGATCTCGAAGAGATTATCTGCCCTCCCATGCTCATTTCAACCGTATTCACAATAGCTAAGATGTGGAAACAAATAAAGAAAATGTGACTGAGACATATACCAGAGTGCCAAAAAGTGTCTACACATTTTGAGAAGCTATTACTTTTGTATTTGTTATTACTATGCATTACTTTTTCAAGTTGAATTGAACTATGGTAGCAATGTGTAGTATGACTTCACTCAAAAGATGGTGTTAATCAAATGAATGCTAGTGTCACCATGCAACAGGCAGGACAGTCAAAGAAAATGGCAGGAGCATGGTTGTTCAAGGAGCACAAGACCAGTTTGAAGTGGTATTTGAAATTCGAGAACATTGTAGAAGTACAATGACAATGGAGGTGTGAGTATGCAACAGAACCTCCAACGCGCCTAACGGTTGCATGCATTCGTAGTAAGTCTGAGACGCATGGTACTGTGTGTGATGTGCGCAAGGGCATGTGCAGCAATACAGGTGGACACTCTGGTCAGTGTTGATCACGCAGTAGTTTGGGGTAATCAGAAGTGTTTGGACGCTGACGGCAACCACTTTGAGCATCTTTTGTAATTGCAGAAGTCAGATGTGACTTGTATTCATCTTTTGTTATCAGTATATATTGAGTATTACAATTTTAATATAGTTTTTTCTTTTCTTACAAGGTGTATACATTTTTGGCACCCTCTGTATACTATACACACACAAATACACTGGAATATTATCCAGCTTTAACAACAAAGAAAATCCTGCCATTTGTGACAATGTGGATGAACTTGGGGGACATTATGCTAAGTGAAATAAGAAAGACACAGAAAGACAAATATTGCATGATATCACTTACATGTGGAATCTGAAATGATCAGACTCACAGGAGAGAGTAGAATGGTGGTTACTAGAGGCACAGGGAAAAGACAAATGGGGAAGTATTGGTTATAGGGTACAAAGTATCAATTATGCAAGATAAATAAGTTGTAAAGAATGATTACCATGTTAACAATACTGTTGTATCCTTGAAATTTGCTAAGAGCGTAGATCTTAAGTATTCTCACCACAGAAGAAAGAACGAGAGAGAGAGAGAGAGAGAGAGAAGGAAATGGTAAGTTTGTGGTATGAAGGATATGGTAATTAGGTTGATTGTGGTGATTGTTTCATAATGTACATCAAAGTATCAAGTTGTACACTTATATAGATACAATTTCTATTGGTCAATTATAGTTCAATAAAGCTGAAAAAATAAAGTAAAATATGTATGAGAAAGCAAAGGGCTGGAAGTAGCCAAGACAATTTCGAAGATAAATAAGTTGAAAAGATGTATTCTACCAAATATCAAGATAAAAGCTACATTAAACCTGTATGGTGTAAGCAGACAAATAGGCAATTTAGACATAAATAGAACAAAGTATTAACAAGCCAGCAGTTCACATCAGTGGGAAAAAGACAGACTTCAATAAATATAATAGATTCATATCCCATTCAATAAATAGGCCTAGGTCCTAAAAACACCAGCCAAACAAACTCCTGTACTGCAGTTCACAACTCTGGTATTTCATATGGGAAAAATCGGATTTCCCCTCATCTTATGAACAAAATTAAACTGAGGGCACAGGGTGGGGTGGAGAGGGGATTCAAGATCCATTTATGAAAAGCAAAAGTTTAAAACTTTTTGAAGAATAGACTAATACCGATGTCTGAATCATAGCAGAAATTTCCAATACTGTTTAAAAGCAATTTTATGTTATTAGTTTCATTTTCTTCACTCATATTTAGTAGTAGAACTAGAACTATAATAGGGAAAGCACATATCCATTATTTGTTGTATCCTTTCTTAAATAATGGGTTTCTAAATTGAACACACTTTGATATATGTACATTATCAGCCCTAAGTTTTCTAATCCTTTTTTATTGTTAAACTTACTGGAGTGACATTGGTTAGTAAGAATTACGTAGGTTCCAGGTGTACAATTCTACAGTGCATCGTCTATGTGTTGTGCTTTGTGCTCATCACCCAGAGTCAGTTCTCTTTCCATCACCATATATTCTAATCCTTTTGAATGGTGGTCTGTTTTTAGTTACCTGGAGCCCTGAGACCATTGGGAAGAGGGTGGTGTGATGGTCAGAGAGCAGTACTGCAGGTAAATACTGAGTAAGACTTCCAGCACCTGACTCAGACTCAAGTTAGCATCATGGTTGCTACTACCTGGAAATTAACTGTATCAGGTTTTACAAGAAATCAGGGGCTCCTATTTCAGATAAGTAAGTAGGATTTGGTAAACTACTTAATTTGGGGTGGGAGATATTTAAAAAAGTAGAAAAAGATCATGAAGCACACAATGTAGTTGGAAGACAAGCCAAATTCATAACAAGATAGCAATACGAAGTATGATATAATACACAATGAACAGGATTGCAATTAGATACCCCACTATCTTATCTCCATTTATTTTACTTAATCTTCTCCGCCAGATCTTTGAGAAAGATGCATCTAGTTATAGTGGGCAATAGTAATTGAAGGAGCTGTAACCTGGAGGCGGAGAGGCTAATTTTAGGCTTTTCAGGGCTGCGATCTGGTACACTGCCTACAGAGACCACCTGATCTGTCCACCCTACCTCACAGGCCTCAGGGCAAATCACTCTCTTCTTTTTGCCCTCCATCCAAACAGGCTTTGCCCTAGGCTGAGAAGGCTCCTGTATTTCAAATGCTCCAGGTCCTTTCCCCTTCAGTGTCTTTGAACCCAGTGTTCTTTCTGTCTAGAGCATTCTCTCTCTGCTCCACTTAGTTAATGCCACCTCTTCAGAGCTCAAGGCAAATGACACTTCCTCAAAAATCTTTACTTGAGCTCTCCCACTAGATTTGTCTCTCTAGTTACTTGCATTTACAATCTTAGTCCTTCTTCTGTGAAGCATTACAATTGTAGTTTTATGATTAACTGTCACATTTGTCATTTACTGTCTGTCCGCTCTGCTAGATCTTAAATTCCATGGGAGTAGGGGCAGCACCTGTCCTAACGGCATTGCTATAGTTTAAATGCCTTGTGCAGAGGAGATGCTCAATATGTATCTGCAGCATAAATGAGGTAACGAAGAACTGTTCTAGGGTAGGAACTTTGGGAATGGAAAAGAAAGAACAGAGAACAGGGTCAGGAATGTTAATGATCTGGTCAATGCATATGATGGAGAAAGAAGGGGAAGTCAAAAATAGCTCCAAAGTTTCCCAGTGTGAGAGAAGGACGATGCGACTGCCAGCAATGAGATGAGCAGGAACGGGGTTTGGCCCTTGGCACGCACGACGGACGATGAGACATTTAAGTAGAAACATCTACCACTTAGTGAAAGGGAGGAGAGTAGACAGGTATTTGAGGTGGATTGATGAGGCTCATGCTGCTTCCAAGAAACTTCTCACAATCATTGTTGAGGGCCAGGGTGTTCTAGCTTATGTGATCCGCATTGCTAATAGTATATTTTCACAGCCATTTTTTAATGTGTATGTTTTTTATTATTAAAATATTCATATTTAATGTCGATATTTTGGACAATAAAAAAATACAAAGAAGCCCTGGTAATCTAGGTACACATAAGAAGAAACTGGCCAGGTACATGTGTATACAGGTTGCAAGGAAGGATGCAATTTCTTTACCGAGGTATGACTGCTGCCTGGTTGGATTTCTCTTTAGTAAATTTTCAATGTGGGGTCTTATTGTAAGAATAGCAATTTTTTAAAATTTGGGTAATACTATATATACTATTTCAAATTACTTCAAACTCTACTTTTCACCCTTTGATCATAACCACATAATAGATTATATCATAATAACCTAAAAATTAGATCATTTCCATTTTTTGTTTTATAAATATGCTATGATAAACATCTCTTTACATAAATTTACTTTATGCAAAGGAGGTGATCAAATACGAACACAAAGTAAATTACTATGCCTTGTATTACCAAATGATCTTCCAAAAAGTTGAATCAATTTATATCCTCACTAGCAGGATATGATGTTTTATAGTGACAACACATTCCGGCCAAGTTTAAAGCAATCTCCTGTTAGTTCCAGGTGACTTATTGGGTCTAGTCAATATTAAACAGACATTTGCCTGGGCTTTGAGAAAGGAAAACAGAAAGAGGTAACCAATACACATTGGTCATAGTGATATAAATTTCAGGGTAAAATGACTTAAATCAATGTAATAAATATTTCAGTCTATTTATGCTGAGTTAATTTGAATTGCGTGTAAGTATAGCTTAAATACAGAATTAACAGCTATCCTAGATATATCTTGTTACCCTTCACTTTTAGTTTTCAAAGAACCATTTCATTTTTAATTGAAGCATTATAGTACTATATTTGCTATTTGTGAAGTATTATGTTAACTGAATATGTTGGTCTCTACTGGATTCCCTTCTACTCCCTGCTGCACTGAGAAGCATGTGTAAGGGTCTTGTTTTCTTATCCACTCAGCCATCCTACATCTTTTGCTATGTCTACAAGCATTTAATCCTTTTAAAGAAATCACTCTAACACTTCTTGCAATACTGGTTTGATGTTGAAGAACTTTAGCTTTTTCTTGTCTGGGAAGCTGTTTATCTGTCTCTCAATTCTAAATGATAGCTTTGCTGGGTAGAGTAATCTTGGTTGTTGGTCCTGGCTCTTCATCACTTCGAATATTTTGTGCCAATCCCTTCTGGCCTGCAAAGTTTCTGTTCAGAAATCAACTGACAGTTTTATGGGAGCTCCTTTAACTAACTGCTTTTCTCTTGCTACTTTTAAGATTCTCTTTTTTCTTTAACCTTTGGGATTTTAATTATGATGTGCCTTGGTGTGGGCCTCTTTGGGATCATCTTGTTTGGGACTCCCTGTGCTTCCTGGGCTTGTATGTCTGTTTCCTTCACCAGGTTAGGGAAGTTTTTCCATCATTATTTCTTCAAATAGGTTTTCAATTCCATGCTCTCTCTCTTCTATTTCTGGCATTCCTATGATATGAATGGGGTATACTTGATATTGTCCCAGGGTCCCTTAAACTATCTTCATTGTTTTGGATTCTTTTTTGTTTTCTAATTAGGTGCTTTCTCCTATCTTAACATCTAACTCACTGATTCAGTCCTCTGCTTTATCTAAAACAACTGTTCATTCCTTCTAATGTGTTTTTCATTTCAGTTATTGTATACTTCATTTCTAACTGGTTCTTTTTATGTTTTCCATCTCTATTTTCATGTTCCCTATCTCTTTGTTAAAGTTCTCATTGAGTTCATCTACTCTGCTCCTAAGTTTATTGAGCATCCTTATAACCAGTGTTTTGAACTCTGCATCAGCTAGATTGTTTGCCTCCACTTTGTTTAGTTTTTTTTCTGGAGCTTTGTTGTTTCCTTTCATTTGGGACATGTTTCTTTGTCTCTCCATTTTGGCTGCTTCCCTGTGTTTCTATGTATTATGTAGGACTGCTATGTCTCCTGGTCTTAGCAGAGTAGTCTTATGTATAATAGAAGGTGTCCCATAGGGCCCAGTAGCACAGTCTCTCCGGCCACCTGAGTTGGATGCTCCAGGTGTGTCCCTTATGTGGGTTGCATGTGCCCTCCTTTGTCATTGAGCCTTCATTGCCAGTGGCATATCAGTGGGAGGGATTGACCCTCAGAGTGATCAACTGTGAAGACTGGCAGTGACTACAGTGGAGGAGCTGTTGTGCAGGGCCTGAACTTATAGAGCAGGATTTGCTTTAGCAAGGCTCAGGTGCCTGCCCAATTTGCACTTTGGGTGTGTTGCTTGTGGAGTCAGCTGGGTGGTGCTCTGGCTTGGTGCAAAGCTGGCCACCAGGTATACAGGCCCCAGAGCCTACTGGTAGGGGCCCTTCTACAGGCCAAGTTCAGCCACAGCCTGTGCCCTGCCTCAGGCCACTTGGCATGAGCCACAGAGCAATCCATATATGGCTGCTAACTGTACCAGGTTTGGAGGTTCCTGGGTGAGGCCAAGCCATAAACCAAAGCCTGCTGCTGCTAGTGCTGGGCTTGGGATGGCTTAGCAAGAGGTACAGGGCACACTGAAGACAGATGCTGCTTGTTTTTGTGAACCTTTGAGATATTTTAGGGAAGTCTGCAGCATGAGCCAAGACGGGCTGTTTGTATGGAAAAGCCACTGAAAGCAGCTTGGGTGGGTCTGCAAGTTGGGTAGGGTGACGTCTCTGGGATCACCAGGTCAGGATGAACAGTGTTAGGTAGATGGAGACACAGGTATGGCTGCTGCCTATGCCTGCACACTGGAAGGCGGTTGGGCTCAACAAAGAAATAATGGCTTCCACCAGCACTCCTGTCTGGGAGAAAGCTGCCTCTCCAGCCTTTGCCCTGATGGCAGACAACCCAGCACCTCCCCATGTGTCCCTGGCACACCCTAGAGTGGCTGCTCCAGAGCTGGGGCTCAGAGCGAATGAGTCTGTAAATGAGTAAGACCACATGCAGGCCATTTAAGGGGGATGCCAGAGACTCCAGCTGCCTTCTATCCCACTCAGCCACTATTTCTGGTGCTTTACACAACCACAAATCATGGAGACTTCTCTCTCCAGCATTGGAAACGTGGGCTGGGGAACCTGGCGTGGGGCTGCGAATCCTTGCTCCTTCGAGGGGACCCCCACAGCTAAGATATCCCTCCTGATCTTTAACCACCACACCAGGTGTGGGACCAGCTTGCTCCAAGTCTCTGCCCCCTCTAACAGTCTTGAGGTGACTTTTTCGGTATATCCTTAGTTACAGGAATTCTATTCAGTTAGACTTCGGGTGATTTAAAATGATGGTTGTTCTGTAGCTTAGCTGCAATTTTGATGTGGTCATGAGATGAGGTGAGCACAATGTTTACCTACTCTGCCATCTTGACCAGAAATCCATCATCATAGACACTTTTAAACGGAGGCATAACTTATTCCATTGCATTTGCTGCACTAGAAACTATAAAAAGCCTCTTTGCAAAGACAGATGAGGGTCCCATTTTCTAGAATAGAGATGCATAACGTTTGGCAATTTGGAGAAAATCTTTTCATTGCTCTTGTAAAAATTCTGTTCTGAAATGGAGAATAAAAATTAAAAGTCAAATAAAAATACAGAAATATAGAATGGAAATTAAAGATCACCTTAGAAGAGAAGCAGAACCAGCAAGAGAAAAATGTAACTACCTCAAAGTGGTAAGGAACTCTGAAATGAAAATGCTTTCTAAGTTGAAATTTTTCTTGTATTTGCCTTAACTAAGATAGTTTTATAATTTAAAATTTTTTCCTTTTCTTTCTCCTCAAATGCTGCAACAATTAATCTTACAGTCACTAAAAGCTTGTGAATGGATTAGTGAGGATCCATTTTTCTGCGTGGATGAAAAAATTTGGGTTAGAAATTGGATTAGTGAGTTATACATGTTGGGAAACAGCTTACATGTGATACAACAGTTTCCACTTTAACATGAGGTTGTGATTATATACATCTTTGCAGATGTGAAATTTAAATATAATAACATTTGCTGAGTGACACAATACATTATTTAAAAACTCATAGCAGGATGAACTGTACTTTGCTATTTTAAGACATTTTCATAAATATTACAAATTCATTGAAAGGGTCAATTCTACCCAATTTCAATGGAGTTTTTAGATAAACACAGTATATACTGCATTTTACCCAACCTATATTTATATTCCTGTTCATCCTACTAAGAAATTCTTTTTGTTCAAGACAACAGAGGGAATCACTAAAAATACTGACCTCCTGATGCTGCCCGGCATCCAGGGTAGCTAATGTGATACTTCCAGCCAAAAGCAAGCAGCAATCTGTTGTGCATGGAGCACGTTTCAGCTCTCCTAAGGGAGATGTTACTCCTTTACTCTTCCATCCTAGTCTTTCCTGAAATTTAGATGTGAAGTGTTGGGGTGCAGAAACCAACTTGCAGCCATGAGGCAACAAGCATGATGTGTAATCCTTGCTAACAGATGTCACCCCAATAAGTCTAACAATAAATATGAATTAAAAAAAATAAAAATAAATAAAAATAAAAAAAATAAAAAATAAAATAAAAAAAATAAAATAAAATAAAAAATAAAATAAAATTAAAAAAATAAAATTAAAAAACAAAAACAAAAACAAAAAAAAAAACAAGCATAATGAGGATGGTTAGGATGGTGGAAGACAAAGATGGAAGGAGCCTGGGTCCCTAATGGTGTCACCATGCATCACTATGTTCAAGCCCTAGACTGCTCATGTCTAGCTTTTCATGACATGAAAAAACTCTTTTGCTTAAGCCACTATGGTAGAGTTCTCTATTATTTGTAGCTTGCGTGATTCTAACTTATATGGCAACCAATTCTCTTAGCGATTCTTTGCCCTTTTCTGTTAAGGTGAGCTGTGCCAAGTACCAAGATGAGAGTGCTTTATTTAAAATACAATTGAAAATATCCACTGCCCTAAGCCTTGCAAGTTTGAGACCCTTGCCCCAGTGGTCTTGGCTACTCCCCTGAGGCCTATTAGACTTTCCATGATCCAGCATGGGTCCCAGATGAATGTCAGGTGCAGCGAGGGACCCCTAGAACAAACTTGTCCAATCCGTGGCCCGCAAACCATATGTGGCCCAGGACGGCTTTGAATGCGGCCCAACACAAATTCATATACTTTCTTAAAACATTATGAGACTTTTTTGCAAACTTTTATTTAGCTCATCAGCTATAATTAGTGTTAGTGTAATTTATGTGTGACTCAGGACAATTCTTTTTGTTTCATTGTGGCCCAGGGGAGCCAGAATATCGGACACCCCTGCTTTAGAGCCTTGCTCCTGCTGGGCGTTCTTCCAGGTCAGGCTTTCTCATGCCTTCAGGTTGTTAAATACAGTGAGTGTCATCTGAGATAAAGCCTCATTTATTCATGAGAACAGCATCAATGATATTATATAGACTTTAAATGGTGATACTATATACCATATATTTAATGCCTATTTACTTCTTTTTCACATAGAAAACTATCAGAATTTTCCTCTCAGTTTTGAAAACATGTGCATTAATTTATTTTTTGTAGCATATAATCTGGATAACAAGTATCTTTTATTCAGTTCTGGATAGATCAACATTTTTCTGATTTTCTGTGGCCAAGGTTATTTAATCTTGTGCCCTAGAGATCTGCATCTTAGTCCCTTAGATCTCATCTCTTCTGTCTTACTTCCTTACTGCCTTAAGTAAAGGACGGAAAAGGACTTGAATACTTGAACTGGAATAAACCATGAGTCATCGGATTTAATACATTCCTCATCATAAAGCAGGTATTTCTTACTCTGTTTCCAACTACTACTCAGTTTCATAATCTCAGCTATTTTTCTATGATCACTTCAAGACAAAGAATATATACTTGGCTTCCTTTCTTTTCTACAGCTGTCACAAGAAGGCAGTCCTAAAGTCTGCATTTACTTTTCCTCCTCCTCTTCTTTTTAAACTTTATATCTCATTATAGGATTTAAAAAAAAAAACCCCGTTTTCACTTCTCCATCTTTACTTTAGTGCCAGTCTCTAGTTTCCTCTCCCCAAATTTACTTTTCCTAATTAGATGCAATGGGAAGCGTTCACCATTGTCTTACATTAGAACTGAAATTCTCACAGTCATTGGAAATATATACAGAAAGGAATTTCATGGTAGTTAGGAAGAGATTACTAAATTCAGCAAGCTGCTCTGTTAGATAATATATTTTTAAATTTTTGAAAAATTATACTATAATTTGTATGTTTAAAGACAGGTTTTTTAAAGGATAAGATCATGTAAATCATACAAATGTAAAATGAATGCATGTCAAAAATTTTATTTAACTCATGAATTAATGAGAGAACCAGTACATGTTACAACCAGCTCAAAAGACAATTTACAGTCAGGTGAGGAATGCTGAAATGAATATTTATTTATTTATTTATTTTGGATGTGGGTGGTCCCCTGACTGGGAATCGAACCCAGACCACAGCATTGACAGAGCCGAAGCCTTAGCCACTACACCACCAGGGAACTCCCTGAAATGAATATATAAATAGAGGGAACACTGGCCCAAAAACGTCATTGTCCACAGGGCAATAATCAATAACGTTCCACCACACACTATTTGCATTTCTATAGACAGGAGTTATTTGCATTACTAGCTGTTTTCCACAGGTTAATTCTATCTTTACAAAGTTTTAAAATAGCTCAAAGACAAACAAGGGTGATGGATCACCAGGTGTATGAACTATCAAGAACACCCTGTAAATTTCAAAATCTATCACACTCTTTTCTTAAACATATAACCTGGTGAAGCATGTGTATAAACAAAAGGTGGTGCTCTTTCTTGACTCTATCCCGGGACCTGGCTTAATGGCCTTTTCTAGGGGTCAATAAAAATAGGGGTGAAGGAGAGTGGGGAGGGGGGACAGATTTAAAGAACAAGATGAAAAAACTAAGTGAAAACATGACCAATTGTCCTTTCTCCATCAGATCTGGGGTAGTATTAAGAGCTTGGGCTCTAAAACCACAACAACACATGATTCAAATCCCATTTTTCCCACTGAATACATTCATCAACTATTGAGCAAATTACTTAGTTTTTTGAAGCCCCAGTTTCTTTATCTAGATAATGAGGTTTTTAGTAGTTCTTAATTAATAAATTTGTTGAAGTGGGTAAAGTGAAATGGCCCAAGTAAAATGCTTAGTATAAGAACTGACTTGGCAAAGTGCCTGGTAAATGTTAGTTGTTATTAATATTTTGGTCAATATTATTATTTTCTTTTAAGTGAAATTAATATGTCCAAGCTGAACTAGCTTGAAAATATATGATATTATCAAATTAAATTTTAAACCACTTTATTAAGGCATAATTGGTATTTAATAAATGGGATATATTTAAAGTATACAATTTAAATTTGACATATGCAAGTATGTATCATGAAACCATCATCATAATGAACATACCCATCACCCTCCAAAGTTCCCTCATGAATATAATTTTTTTTCTCCCACCCTTTCCTGTTTCCCACCCCTATCCCCAGACAACTAACTACTGGTCTACTTTTTGTCACTAAATATTAATTTGCATTTTCTAGGTTTATAAATGTAACCATATAGTATGTTTTTATTTTTGATCTGGCTTCTTTCACTCAGCTTATTATTTTGGGATTCAGTCATGCTGTAGCCTGTATTAATAGCTCAATTCTTTTAATTGCCAAGTAGCAGTTCATTGTATATATGTGTGTATGTATATATATCTATATATCTATATATATACAGATATATATAAATATATAGATATATAGATATATATCACAATTTATTTGCCCATTCATCTGTTGATAAAATTTGTATTGTCTCCAATTTTTAACTGTTACAAATAAAGGTGTCATAAATATGTATGTACAAGTGTTTATATGAATTAATGTATTAATTGGGTAACCACCTATGAGTAGAATGGCTAAGTCATATGATAGGTATGTGGTTAACTTTTTAAGAAACTGTCAAACTACTTCCCATATTGGTTATATACTTTTTCATTCCCCCCATCAATGTACAAGAGTCCCTGTTGCTCTACATCTTACCAATAGTTCTAAGGAATAATAACATTGAACATCTTATCATGGACTTATTGTCATATAGTTTTGAGTTAATATAAAATGCTTTACTAAAACTATTGTGGGATTTCTGTCAGTTGGGTAATAAATTCATGTGTATTAATAATATACTTTATCTAATCTAAACCCATAGCCATAACAGATAAAATTTAAAATCTATAGACAAAGTCTAAAACATATAAACATCTTCATGGCTCCTAAACAGAAAGAAATGTGACTCAGTGGGACTGAAGCCAAAGGCCTGACAGAAAACGGGCCTAGAAACAGAAGTGGGAATTGGGTGGCTCCTGAGAGTATGAAGATCAAAAATTCATAGGAGATGGGGAACCTGGCCTGTTTCACAGCTTGAAACTAGTGACTGGAGTGAGGCCTCTCCTACTTAACCCTATGAAAGAAAGCTGACAAAAGAAAGGCCCTATTTTCTTCCTTCTTTCCTGCTTCTATCTGCTGCCTGGGCTCACAGGAAGCAATAGACTAAGGAAGCAAGAGGACTGTGACTAGGAATAGAGCCAAACCACCTTCTGGCCCGAAGTCTAAATCCGCTATGAATCCATAGGTCATAATAGTTTAGGAATCCCAGATTATAAGATTCAATTCTGGATGGTGGTGGAGAAGGTCTGAAGGAGTGGGAAAGTAACTAAAAGTAGGATGAGTGAGAGGACTGAAAACAAATAAAAACAGCAACAAGAAAACAAATCCAAACAAAAGTTATGCCTCAAAATAAACCTCAGGAAAGAAGTAATGATAAAAAAGACAGTCGGCCCTTGAGCCGCTCCTGCTTGGGCCCACTCCTACTTCTTTGGAGTGTACTTTCCCTTTTAATGAACTATCTCTTTGTTTCACCTTATTTTCCTTTTAATAAACTGCTTCTTGGTTTCGCCTCTAAAAAAAAATAGACAGTCAACAAAATCAACAATGAGAACATAAATCCACCATATATGAAGTCAACTGCATGACAAAATATGATGAAGACTTTAAAATAAGTTTGCTGTTTCAAAAAAAAGAAATCAAGGAATAATATTCATTGTGATGAACAAGATTTCATGAAACAAAATAGGCATATAAAGAATATGTGGATGTGAAAAAGAATTCATTAGAAATTAAAAACTATACTCACAATACAAAATATAGAAGATGAATAAACTTTAGGTAGGTATGATAAATTGTGAAGAATGGTCATATATTCTTTGTAGCTCCTATCATCAAACGGTAGCGTCTATTTCTCCACCCTCGAATCTGGCCCAGGCAATGTGCTTGTTACAGCCAGTGGATCATTAGCAAAAGTGATACAAGTAGAGGCTTGAAAAACACTTGAGAATTGGGTTTCATACAATCTTGCTGCTGGAAACACTGAAGTCAGGAAGAAAGAAGCCTGGGTTACCTCCTGGGTAGTGAGAGACCATTTGGAGACAGGGGGACAGCCACTGCAGCCATCTGGCAGCTCAGTGAAGCCCAGACCCTAGCTGAGCTGCCTGTTAAAGGTAGTTGCATGAGAGAGTCCAGGCAAGATGAGCAGAAATACCATCTAGCTAATCCACAAAATCATGAGAAACAACAAATTGTTCTTATTTGAAACATTTAAATTTGAAGTGATTTTTTAGGCAGCAATAAATAATTCATACACTGGCACAGTAAAAAAGAAACTTAGGTAATGAGAAGATAGTCTGAGGAATTCACCTAAAACACAGTATAGAGAGACAAGGAGGTTAAAATATGAAAAAGTAAGTAAGAAATATGGAGAGTTCTAACATCCTTCTACCAGGGCTTCTAGAGCAGTGGTTCTCAACCTGTGGGTCACACGACCCCTTTGGGGGTCGAACGACCCTCTCACAGGGGTCGCCTAAGACCATCGGAAAACACATATCAGATATTTACATTTCGATTCATAACAGTAGCAACATTACAGTTATGAAGTAGCAACGAAAATAATTTTATGGGGGTCACCACACCATGAGGAACTGTATTAAAGGGTCGCGGCATTAGGAAGGTTGAGAACCCCTGCTCTAGAGGAAGAGAATAGAAGGACTGGCAGAGAGTAACATTTGAATCAATAACTAGAAATTTTTCAGAACTAAAGAAACGTTCTCAGTCTCTAGCTCCAAAACTATTCAGGTATATTTCATAGGTTTAATAAAATAATTTACATAACAATATATTATAGCTTACTATTCTTATAAGCTGTTAGCATATCAACTTGATGAATATGTGAATTCTCCTCAAGTTAAACTGAAAAGGGTCAGTTTCTCATTTTGAAATCCAAATTTCTTAAAATTTGACAAGTGGCCAGGATGGTGTTGGGGAAGGCCTCCTTGTAGGAAATGTGAGCACATTCAATGTGTTTTGTTTTTGTCTGTCAAGCCTTCCTCTCTTTTATGAACTAATCCTTACCTGATTTTGACTGTCTCAACATCACAAATTCTCAATCCAGCTCCAGTAATGCACGGAGGTTTATAAACCAAAATACTTCAAGTATTTTTTTTTTACACTTCAGATAAATTCATTATAAAAATTCTTGTATTGCCCACATACAGCATATTGTTTCTTTCTTTTGAGAATGTGAGAAAGAAAGATGAGGCACACTATGCCCTCAGTCCACCATTGTGATTTGATCTTTCTTATGTGTTCTTATTCTGCTTTGATTATCTATTTTCAAAACAGGGCAAGTAAAAAGTTGCAAATTTAACATCAGGAAAAAGGCCGCTGGAGATAGACTTATTAACAGCATTGAAGAATGACAGACTGGAGTCTGACAGTAAGAAAGAAAACTGAAAAACTTTAAAAAGGAGACACTACTTGTCAAAACACATCACTGGGATGATAAAGTAGGACTACATATACATATTCTTCAGCAGACTCCGAGGGCACCAGAATAAGTTGAATACACAGTGATAGTTGTGTGGGTCATTAAGGCATTTTCAAATACTTTTTTTTGTACTCTGTTTAATAAGGCAGAAAAGTGGCAATGGTGCCTATACATTTGCAAATAGATTTCTAGAAAACCAACACTTTTATTGTTTAAAGGAATAAACACTCATGCATAAAATTTATTCCACAAAGACCTGAGATTTTACTCTATTAGCCAAAATCTGATGGTTTAGAAATTTATTGGTATTTTTTTTTTCTTGTTCATGATCACGATTTTGTAAAATCACTCTAGACTCTATATAATGTTTTTCTTTTCTTGGTATGGTATATAATGTTTTAAATTTTATCCAAGAAAAAAAATTTCTCTATATAATTCAGAATAGTTCTATTTTTCAAAAGGGAACTAACACTGTGTCCTATTAGCTTGTTTGTATTTAACACATAGACTACTGATTGTTCTGAATCACAAAAAAATCAGGACCTAATTATTTTTGCTACTAGAAAATTGGGAATAGAGCTTTCCCCAAATATCCTCGTTCAGATATTTCTGAATTATGCTAAGAAGTGTGCTAGAGTAATTTTCATATTAGGAAATAAAGATAAAATAGAAACCCAGAGTTCCCAAGTTAGTTACCAACTTGGGCTAACTAATATGTCATTTGGTGCTATCCTTCTTTTAAAGTAGGAATGAATCTCCTACACTCTGATGAGTATCATCCAGTCTCTGCCTGAATGCCTTGGGTCACAAGGGGTTCATAACTTACAAGGCATTTCACTTTACCTTCAGACAGCTCACACTGGTATTAATAAAACACTAAGTTGCTTATATTGAAGCAAATATGCCTTCCTGTAACTTGTATCATTTAATTTAAAACAGTTCTGTTTGTGTTTCTCTATGTGGGTCTTGAACCTATTTGAACACAATGGTCATGGTTTCCCTTCTATCTTGTTTTCATTTCTCTTAATTAAATTTCCCTAACTTCTTACACAGCCATCTTTTTAAAAATAAATGAAAACTAAGCTTTCTTCCTTCCTCCCTCCCTCTATTCATCCCTCCTTTCCTCCCACTCTTTCTTTCTTTTTTCTTAATTCAGTCCAAAATCTATGAAATAGAACTAAGTAAAGTAGTACAGAGAAGAGTGATGACATTGTACAGAGCATTAGAACCTGAATGAGGTGAAGACACAAGGATTTGACTGGAGATGCAGGTCAAATGATCTCATCAGGTCTTTTTTTCATCTCTAGGCTTCTAAGCAGTAGCAATACGACTGGTCATTCTAGCTCCAGACTTATTCAAACAGAAGTCTAGGCCAACTCTCTCAATCCCATCTCTGCATCAGTAACTGTTGCTGGCTGGAAATAACCATGATTGGTTGAGATTAGTTAACATGCCAACTCTTTTGGTGGGCTTAGGTTTAAATTAATTCCATGCAAATTGCACAGAGGATAAGAAAGGGATCGTGAGAATGCCTAGGTATTCTTTTGTTTTGTTTTTCTTCCAATTTTCATAAGGGTTTATTTGAGCCAAAACTGATGACAATTGCTGGGAAGCAAGACCTCAAGTGTTTCTGTCTGGGTCTTGTTATTAGGAGAAGGAGAAATAGATCCCATTAAGTTAAAACAACAAATGTCTAATCTAGGGATCATGCCGTAGAAATTCTATTTTATGAGTTTTTTTAATTTTACTTAAAATGAATAATAAAAATCTTTCCATGTCAATGATTTGCTTTGAAAATCATTTGATAGCTACAAAAATACCAATTTTATTTAATAGTCCTTATGAACAAGTAAAATCTTTACATTTTTTTCTTTGCTAAACAACACTGTGAAGGCTCTTCATACATAGCTCTTTGTATTATCCTCCAGTATTTTCTCAGGTAAATCCTTAAAGGTAAGATCATCAGGCCAAAGAATTTGCTAATTGTCAAGATTTTCAACTATTTGTAAGCACTATTCTTCAGTTGCCATTTGAGAAACACTGCACAATGAATGACTATTGACTTTTATCTTGCCTACTTACTCTGGTTTGTCAATGCCTCTGTATATTGGTGTCAGAGAAGAGCATAAAACTCTCAATCTGTGTTCAGATATTAATGAGATGAATGCTTTCTTTTTCTAAAAAGTATACATTTATTTTCAACTGCTTTTGATTGTATTAATGTGTATATTTAGCAATACTGGTATTTACACCTTTGTGTTGTTTCCTCCCATGTTTTATCAGAGTTGGACTGTGTCACCAATAGACAACAACAGTAATTATGGCATGTTACTTCTGAGATTTGGCTATAAAAGACAATGTGGGTCACTATCTATCTATCTATCTATCTATCCATCCATCTATTTATCTATCTCTCCCCTGTGGTAAGTCTGCTGCCATGTTGTGAGCACAGTTAGGCAGCCTATGGAGAAGCCCACAATGGGAGGAACTGGGGTTTCAAATCAATTCCAGAAGGTACTGAGGTCTGCCTAACACGACATGAGTAAGCTTGGGGTGGATTCTCCTCCAGTTGACTCTTGAGATAACTGCAGCCTAGGCTGCTAACGTGACTAAAATTTCAATGGAGATTCTGACATAGAAAAAGTAAAGGTGCTCCCTGATTCCTGATCCACAGAAATTGTGAGATAATAGATGTTTGTTCTGTGGATGAACAAGGGAGCTGTAGTAAACCTAACTGAAAGTAACATCACAAGGTGAGCTGAACTTAAATTCCTAACCAGACAGGTCAGGTGGGGAATCATGCCTCAGACTTATAACTTTTTAAATAACAGGTTATCTTTGCCTTAAGCAAGTCCTGTGCATTGTTTTTATATATCTTAGTTAACACACCTTTGAAATGCCTTTTTTTCAGACCCCTCAGAAGTTTAACCATCTTCAACAGAGCACACAATCGTGTTAACCATCCTATAATCCAATCCCCACCTTGCTTTCTCTCACTTTCACGTAATCTTTCTTATGTTCCCTCCTTAATTCCAAAGTTATAAAATAAACTGTAAAACTGTCATTCTCTGGAGTGTTTTGAGATCTTGCTTCCCAGCACTGTCACCAGTTTGCCTCAAATAAAATTTTATAAAAATTCTTTCCAGGTTTAGGCATTGGCATGTCTATAGTTCTTTTAAGATGCTAAATTTCAGGGACAATTTTTACACAGCAAGAAAAATCCAATATACCCTATACTGCTAAAGAGATTAAACTTTTAATAAAAACCTTTGCACAAAGAAAACTCCCAACCCAGATGGCTTCACTGGTATGTTCTATCAAACATTTAATTAAAAAATAATATTAGACTTACACAAACTCTTTCAGAAAGTAGAGGAGAAAAAGATAATTCTCACTTTATTTGATAAGGTCTGTATAATGCTATTACCAAAACCAGATAAGAATACTATGAGAAAAAAATTATGAACTAATATTTCTCATAACCATAGATGTTGAAAATAAAAAATCAGTGTATAGAACAATTATGTTTTTCTGTAATTGAAAAAAATTTTTTTAAAATCAGCATTTTCAACAGTGTCCAAAAACCATAAAATAGTTAGATACAAATTTAATGGAAAAGCTATAGAACCTCTCTACATTGAAAACTATAAAATATTACTGAGGGCAACTAAAGCATATGTAAATAAATGGCAAGGCTCAATATTTTAAAGATGTAAAGTCTTCCTAATTTGATCTGTATACTTAACACAGTCTTGATAAAAATACCTGTAAGACTTTTCAGAAGTTGACAAGCTGATTCTAAAACTGATGTGGAAAATTTAAAGAACCTAGAATTGCCAAAATAATTGTAAAAGTTGGCAGGCTTAGGTTAATTGATTTCAAGACTTGTATAAAGGTATAGTAATCAAAACAGTGTGGTGATGGTCAAAATATAGACAAATAGATCAATGGCACAGAATAAAGAGCCCCCAAGTAGACCTGTGTCTATATGGTCAAATGATTTGATACACAAGTACCAAAGTACTATAGATCAATGGTGAAAGAAAGATTTTCAACCAATGATATGGGAACATTTGGATATCCATATGGGAATAAAAATGAACACACCTACCCCTAACTACTCCATATTATACTAATTCAAGAGGGTTCACAGACTTAAACACACAGGCTACATTTGTAATGTTCTAGAAAAATTCATTGTAAAATAGCTTTGCGACTTCGAGTGAAATGAAAATTTTTCAGCAATGCCACAGAAAGCACTAATCATAAAAGAAAAAAAAGTTAATTGAAGTGCATCAAAATAAAAAAAATTCTGTTCTTCCAAAGACACCACTAAGATATGAATAGTCAATTTACAGACTGGAAGAAAATATTTGCATTGTGTATCTGGCAAAGACCTTATTGCTCAGCATCATCAAGCACAGGAAAACAAATGAAAACAATGACCCTATTAGAAGTGTTAAAAAAAAAAAAAAAGGACTTTCAACACCAAATGCTGTCAAGGATATAAAACTTGCAAAAAATTCTCATAATGCTGGTGGGAATAAAAATGGTAGACCACTTTAGGAACTAGCGTGGCAGTTTCTTACAAAGTTAGACATTTGCACAGACAGCATTGTACTTCCTGATGTGTAGCCAAGAGAAATGAAAATATGTATCAACAGAAATCCTAGTGGAAGAATGTTTACAGCAGCTTTATTCATAAGAGGAAGAACTGAAAACTGCCCAGATGTGTGTCCATCAATAAGAGAATGAATAAACAAAGTGGTATCATTCATACAATGAAATACTATTCAGCAAAAAAGGATTAAATTAGTGACTCACTTAGCAATATGAATGCATCTCAAAAAATATTATGCTAAGTGAAAGAAGTCAGGGTCCAACAAGTACATGTTGCACGGTTTCATTTACATGAAGTTTTAGACCAGGCAAAATTAAGCTTCTGTGATGGAAATCAGAACAGTGTTGCTTTCTAGGTAGGAGGGACTGAGCAGGCAAAGGGACAAGGGAAATTTCTGAAATGAGAAATGTCTCGCATCTTGAGGGAGATGTGGGTTACATCAGTGCCTGCGTTTCTTAAAACTGAAAGGCACTCTTAAAAATCCATGTATTTCATGGTGTCTTAATCATATATCAACAAATTTTAAAATAACGTACATTTTAATTCTACGTCTCCCCTTCATCAATCCATTAATTAGCACACATTGGGCAGGGAAATTCAATTGCCAGTTGATCATTCTATTTGAATCTTTATGCAGTCAACATTGACCATTGTCTCCAAGAATATCAGAGTTGTTAGATCACGTTAAATAAAGCTATGCTATGTTTGTGACACTCCTTGACTTGTTAGTAGGCCCAGGTATTCTAACTATTAATGAGATTAGACACAGAAATCAATTTTAAGTTTCCTAATTTGTTATTCTTTTTTTGTAGTTATTTTCTTTTGTTTCTTAAATCTTGTGCTATATTTATTTATCTTATTGTGATATTTAATTCCTTTAATACATCTTACAGTGTCTATTTCTTGGCAACTTGGATTTTATTCCAAAATGTGAAATACACAGTATGTAAGAAAAGAAGACTAGGAGAATAGGAGTAAACATACTTCTAAATTGAATAGTGAGCGCAGGGAGGAGGAGTATTGGAGCAGGATATTGAACAAGAAGGAGAATGAGAGGATTTAGGGAGTCATTGGGTGAGAAATTTAGTTGTGCTTGGAGCTGCCTGAGATCTGAATCAATGAGATGTAATGCAGTCACCTTGTCCAGAATGGTCCAAACAATGGAAGAAAGAATGCTATTTATAGCATTCCATTACAAACCTCTTCAGTTACTGAGGCAATTATGGTAAAATATTATTATTCAAAAATGAAAGTTATTTTTTGTAGAGGTCTGATTTAACTAAAGCTATACTAAAAGTATTCCACTCCGTAATGGCTGTGCGGCTTTCATTGTTTTAACAGTTCATTACTTAATGAGAAGCATTTGGTTTCATCAGTATCTGTCAATATGTAGTTCAAGAACATTTGTGTATTATAAATAATACTATTAAGGATTAAATATGTTATATTATTTTAGAATCTAATTATTTGAGGCAGTTATTACTGTAATCTACAAGGATTGTTTATAATAATGATGGTGATGATTCTGAGACTGCGCATGCTCCTTGAGTTCTTAGTGTGTATCAAGTAGTATTCAAATATTTTCCATGAATTTGTCTAAATTAAATTTTCACAACAACACTAGGTCATAATACTGATATTTTTTTTATTTTATAGATAAAGTAAGTGAGTTAGAAGAGTGCATAACACACTTTCAACGTTATTTAGCTAGGAATGGCTAAGTCCCAAGTTTTCTTCTTAGCCAACATGCTATGATTCAAAGATGTCAATTTTCCTATAATTGAATGCTCATATAGATGCTCTTTTCTTTTTACTACTCAAAACATGTAGCTACTTTCAAAGGCCTGTTTTTCTTAGTGTTGTTTATTGTTTATTTGTGATAGCATCTTCGAAGAAGAGGGCCAGCAATCTTATTTCTGTGTTCTTCAGTGTCAAAATGAAGCTTTTATCCAACATAAAAATATTAATACAATCTTTTCCCAGAGAGATGGATTATCAGGGAAAGGAAATGATAACACTCTCTGGCAATAAAAGTAATGAGACAGACAGGACAACAGTAATGACATCCTCTAGCATAATCTTGGCAGAAAATAACTGCATCACCTTGAAGGAGATAAATGGTTACAAAACACCATCCTTGTCTAATATGGATTGACAGGGAGTGACAGGATCCTTCAAGAGCATGGCAGCCCACAGACCCATGTGTTTTCAGGGGTTCAAAGGGACTGACACTGCCTGCCAGTCCCATCTAAGCAGAAAACTAGATTCTCGCCAGGTAGATATTTACACTAAGATATTATTTCTGGGTACAGGTAGTTTATTTGGGAAGGATGACAGCATTGTCTCTACACATCCTGTCATCTTTTAGAGTGGGACTTGGATGGGGGAAGAATCTACCAAACTTGTCCTTGGGATCCAAATCAGTCATAAATCTTTAGCAAGCTAGGGAAATTGAACTATTCTGTGACATAACTGTTTTAAACATAGAACATGTGGAGCATTTGGTATACAGATTATTGTTAATTTCCCTTCTACCAATATAAAACTTTTAAAAAGGGAAAAGGGAAATTAAGTTTTATATAGACTCAGTTTATCATCCACCAAAGTAGATTTTAATAATTATTTAGAAAGAAAAATAGCTTTGATGAACTTAAATGTTAAATAAAAGTTCCAGAAAAAAAGAGAATATTTTCATATTCTTGGGAATAGAGAAGATTTTATAAACATAATATGAAGTGCTGAATCCCTATGGAAAATACTGATTTGATTACATACAATTATAAAACTATTAAGAAGTTTAAGACAGGATAAACTAGTGGAATTAACATTCATAGTCAATATCACATTGGTTACTATTCTTACCCTATTAATAATTTCTATAAATGATTAAGAAAAATACGATACCTGAAATGGGAAAGTGTATGAACAGCTAAAGGGAATGAAATTCAAGTGGTTATTGAATATATGAAAAGATATTCAACTTCTCTACTAATCAAAGGAATGCAAACCTGAACAGCAAGGAGATCTTGTTTCTGACTTATCAGACTCAGATTCAAAAGAGAGACAATGTTAATGGATGTTAAGGTGTCAGATAATGCATTATCTCCTGGGTCATTTGTGGATTGTCAAATGGTACACAGGAGTAAAACCGAAGAATTTTGTCAATTTCTCTGAAAATCTGAACTGTATATATTCTTTGATTTATCAATTTCCCTTGGAATTTATCCTACAGTTACATTTTTAGAATGATACAAATATTTATATATATTGATGTCCATTAGGATACTCTTTATAAAATTTACTGCTGGCATAATCTGAGATTTATAGAAAAATTGCAAGAATAACCAAAGAATATAAGTCTTACCTAGAATTCCCAAATATTAACATTTTATTTGCCTTCTTCTCTTTCTCCTTCTCCCTTTCTCTTTCTCTGTATACATTCACACATAACCCCTTTTCCTTCACTGAGACTAAGTTGCAGAGTACTGCTTTGTCCCTAAACACTTCATTGTATACTTCCTAAAAATCCAGGACATTTTCATATAATCTCAGTACATTCATCAAAGTTAAGAAATTAATATTGATGGAATACTATTTTCTTATCTAGAGAACTTATTCAGATTCCTTCAATTGCCCCAGTAATGTTCTTTTTAGCAAGAAAATCCATAGGTTGTATTCCTTGTCTCGTCTCTTTCCTTTTACTTAATCTAGAACAGTTTCAGTGTCTTTCTTTGTATGTCATGATACTGACATTTTTGAAGCGTACAGGCCAGGTAGTTTGTAGAATTTTTTTCACTTTGAGTTAGTCTGATGTTTTCTCATGATTGGGTTCATACCATGCACTTTGGGCAGGAATACCACAGAAGTGATATTGTGCTTTCCTTAGTGCATCATACCAGGAGGCACGTGCTGCTATTTTGTCCTCTTACTGAGTAGAATAACTTTGATCACTTGGTTATGGTGTTTGCCAGGTTTTACAAGTATCTACCAAGTTTTATTTGGAATTAATAGGTACCTGTGGGTATTTACTTTGAAACTAAAGAAGCATTCAGTTATTCCTCAAATTTTTGTTCACTAATTCATACCTTGATCATTAATACGATGGTTACCAAATGGTGATTTCCTAATTCCATCACTTTGTTTATATTGTTTGCTTTCTACTATAAGAAAGAATTTTCTCTTCGTGCCTATATATTCAGTTTATTATTTTTTTAATATCAGTGTCAGCTAATGGATTCTAATTTTAGTCAGTAAAATAGTTCTATGAACATTTATTAGCCTATAATATTAACAATACTATTTTAATTATTAAAATATACTCATCTTATTTTGGTGCTCAAATTGGGCCGGATTTGGCAAATGAAACAACTTTAAGTGAGCTTCTGTGTCCTTCTAACACATCCCAATCATTTGAGAAGACTTTCCTATTTTCTGGTACAACAAGATGGTTAGGCTTACTGTCCTTATTTTAGCTCTGGAATCAACCATTCTCCCAAGGAGCCATGATTTCACTAGATGGAAAGTGGTATTTATAAACCAGGATCTGGGTAGTAAATGTGTAGAGCACTTTCTTTGCTTTTTGAGCATCATTTTAAATAGTAAAAAATTAGAAACAGTTTAACATTTACCCGAGGAATCACTTAAAGTATATTGATGAAACGGAATACTATAGAGCTATTTAAAAGAATGAAATATCTTTATTGTTCTGATATGGAAGAAGATCTAATATTTATTACACCTGGAAAATGTAAGTTAGTGAAAAGTTGGTATAGATTTTTTTAAACATTACATATAAGTGGATGGATGTACATGTATACTCAAGTAGAAAATTTTAAAAATCTGGAAGATTACATACCAAACCACAAAATTGAAAAAAAAAAATTGGCAGTTAGATAAAAAATAAGGCAAAATTTTAATTTCTTCATAGGTTCTTATAATATTTTTACATTAAACATTTATCAATTTTTATTTCAACACTTAAATCTGAAATCAATAAATACAAAAGAAAATAACACAAATGATTTGGGGTTAGTAGCTTGCCAGAGAGTAAAACTAATTTATGGGGAGGTTAGGGCAACTCGACTTCGTTGTATATTAGGAAAATTGCTAGGATTAGCACTCACTGGTCAATTAGTTTGTTATAATTGCCTCAATCAGAAAGTCAATTTTCTTCAAGTCTCATTTAGTATCCTCATTAGTTAAGTGTTTTCATCTATAAATAGATTTTCCTTTACCAGGGCACAAACTTGTGAACATATCCCCAAATCAAGCCGCAAAGATGCCTCTGAGGCAGCCCTTAGTTTTCTCAGCCCACTCTTGATTTCGGCTGAAGCTGTAGGGCAGTTCTGGGCCAGCTCAGACTCACCTGGCACTGACAGTGACCCACCTAGGTCACACGCAGCATGCTTCCACATTCAGTCAGGGGCTTTAGGAGATTACTTGGCCCTTTTACAAGCAAGGCCAGGAAGTGGGGAAGAGACAAAGCTCCTCAGGAAGTCCTGCAACAACGGTGGATGGCAGCTTGAGGATAAATGCCCTAGGATATGAATCAGCGAATTTGTTCTGAAAGGGGCCAGACAGTAGTTATTTTAGGTTTTATAGGCCATACAGTCTCTGTGGCAACTACTCGACTCTGTCCTTATTGCCCTAAAATAACCATCAGCAATAAGTGAGCAAATAAGCATGTTTGTGTTCCAATAAAACTTTATTTACAAAAAAAGTCATTGGCCATACTTGGCCTCAGGTCATCGTTGGCTTACCCCTGCTCTAAACTCCTGTCTTCAGGATGATGACCCTGGGAGACATTTCATTTATGCTTCTAAGGAAGTCCTAGTGGAATTAAGACTGTTACTCATAACAGTGTATTTGGCAAATAAAACTGTAGTTTACTACAAAGGATAAAGAGGTGAGGTTGGAAAAGTCTTTGTCTCTCAACTTCTCCAATATAACAACTATAAACTACTATATATTTTCTCTTTTTTTCCCACTTACAACGCTCAATGAAATATTTCTTAGCAACCAAAGATTCTATTCAGACTTTTAAATTCATTTCAGAATGAATTTAAAACAATGAAAATAAAAACAAATTCTAGAGCCTGGGCCATTGACATTCTTCTCATTGGATAGTTCTCATCTAATTCTGCATAGCAGTTCTTTAATTTGTTTTTTCCAGTTGATGCTTTGTTATTTGGGTCAGCCCTCCTCCAACATCACTTATTCTAGACCTATACTACAATTAACCTCTGCCTCTATCTCTTCTTTGCATTCGTCTAATAGGATTTTTTTTTTTTCTTTTTGGTATGTGGGTAGCTCCCTGACTGGGAATCGAACCCAGGCCGCAGCGCTGACAGTGCCGAAGCCTTAAGCCGCTACACCACCAGGGAACTCCCCCATAGGATTTTTTTAAAGAAACCATACATTTCTTCCCAGTTATAATGTAGTGACAAGAACACACTATTTGAAATTGGAGGTGTCCTGGTGCTGCCACTACCTAGCTTCTTCTCTTGAAGCAAGTCATTAACTCTCAGAAGCTCAGTTTCCTTATCTATACAATTGGAATGGTCACACCTACCTTACAGAGGTGCAAGGATCAAATTAGATACTGTGTGAAAAGCACTTACAACTCTATTGGAGGAAAAATGTTGGTTGTTGCTATAACTCCAGGTGAGTTGGGAATACACAATTCTGGAATGTTACTAATTCCAAATGAGGGAAATAACAAAGATTTTATGCGGCCCTAAGGTGTTGTTTTTCTTCCCATTTTCACAATATCTTATTTGGGGAAGAGGTATGATGAAATAAATGGAAAGGCAGACTCTTCTAACCTACAGGTCTGGCATCACTATACTGTGTACACAAAAGGTACGACTATAATAAAATGAATTTTTATTTGTCAGGATTGCAGTTTCTTTTCGTGTGCCACTTGCCAAGGTCCCCAAGTGACTTTGGTGGAGCAGCCTTTACGTTAGCAACCTTGTCTCTCGTTAGCATGCTCGTAAGTGTTTGGCTCCCGAGAGAGCTAATCCACGATGAAAGGCCTATTTTCACAGTTCAGGATTCCCGATGAGACGAACCTGCTAGGCCTTGATAAAGATAAAATACCAATTCTGCAAGTTATCAAATCGGCATGTATTGGGAATTTAATAATTTTCATATCTATCTTTAAATTATGGTAATTCTAAGGTACTGCCATGCCAGAATTAATAGTAATCAAACTTTGCTGAGTAACAGTTTGATTTTCCAAACACCTTGCCCATCCAATTGGGGTGTGCCAAGGCTTTAGCCATAGGAAATCTGTGTAGATAGGAGTGCCCGGATTTTCGCTGCTTAAACCAAACAGGAGCACGTGTGGTCAAGCTCGGTCGTCATGACAGTCTGTATGGAGCATGA
Source organism: Lyroderma lyra (assembly GCA_004026885.1). Classification (NCBI taxonomy): domain Eukaryota; kingdom Metazoa; phylum Chordata; class Mammalia; order Chiroptera; family Megadermatidae; genus Lyroderma; species Lyroderma lyra. The sequence continues at coordinate 70,017 of PVJL010005858.1, forward strand.
AGGTCTCCTGGGCAATAGTCCTGACTCGTGTGTCCTTGCCGTAGCTCCAAGACCACAAAAGTAATAACGCAGGAAAAGAGATTTCAAAAATTTCAGGGAAAAGACAGGTGTACGTCTCGCAAAAGTACTTTATAGTAATATATGGCATACAGTATGTAAGAGATGTCTTTTTTCTTTTTCGAAAACTCTTTTTGAGGGTTGGAGATTCGCAAATAGCGTTGAAAAGGAAATATCTCAAAGACAAAGAAAACAAGGAGGCGCTAGTAAAAACATCAGTATGATTATACAAGATTTTAATTAACATCTTCTATTTAAAAAGATATGTAAAAAAAAATGATGACTCAAAAATAGGACTTATTCAAAGGATTATAGCACAAGCATCTAGAAACACTACCAGAAAGATTAAAAGCCATAATAAACTGAGGATGTGATATAAGTTACTAGAAACAGGCCATATGATTTTTAAGCTGTGTTCAGTGCAGGAAGAAGGAGAGGAGGAGGAGGAGGAGGAAGAGGGCGAGAAGGAAGAGGAGGCAGAGGGGAAAAGGGGAGGAGGAGGGTGGGGGAGGAGGGGAAGGAGAAGGAGATAGAGTTGGACACACTGTTAGAGGTAAATGTTTCAGGCTTCTAGACGTCATAAACAACATCCAACATGTGTTTTGCTTCCATATTTGCTACAAAAATGCCAATGTTTCCAAATAAAAATTGAAAATCAATAAATTACAGAATCAATCACAGAGCAAGATAGGTAAGGGGGTAATATGAAACTTCTGAGAACGACAGATGAGTCTGAGTCTCCAGAAGCAGATGACATGTCATTTCAGGATGACCAAGAAACTTTCATCAGTTATCTAAGATCTCCTACTAGCAATATTTAAAAAAAAAGAGTCCCACAGAGGTTCCTAGAACTTGAAAGATAATAACATCCTCATTTCAGAAAAGTAAAACTCATTTGTTGTCAAATGGTAGAATAAATAATTATATAAATAATCAATATTTAAAAAAAATAAAATTTTGCATGGCCTTTTTAGGATAATACATTTCTAGATATTTGACTATATTTTATCAGAGTTACTAGGCTGGTAGGTATTGAATATCAGTATATAATTATTTTAAAGAAAAAATCTCTCTCTCATAAAATCCTAATGAATAAGCTGGTAATGTAGGTAGGGTAATAGCCCAGGTGTAGTCACAGCTTATTGAACTATCATAACTAAAACAGCTTTGTTTAAGGTGGATAGGTTAAGGAATGTTGAGGATCTTCCTGTCTTCCTGATGCTGTCTGGACCTTAATGGCAGTTGTGTAGGGAGTGGTGACAGCCTGTTTTCTTCCTCATGGTAAGCGTGGATCCCATTGGAAGCTCTAATAGTATTAAAGGGAAAGAATTAGGCTGTGTTCTGGTCCTAACTGTGCCATTTGGTAGCTGTGTGGCCTTGCAAATATCCCTATCTATAAAACAAAGATACAATAACTGATATAAGTCACTCATATGTGGCTGTGAAGTTTTAAAAAGATCATAGTTTTAAAATGCTTTAAAAGTTTCCCTAGATATAAAAATGTAAGCTAAGGGTATCATCAGTATCTCTGTTTCAATTAGAAATGAGAGCAAACATGGAAGACCAGAGTTTCCTTCCTGAATGTGTCCTGATCAACACTTTCACCAATGGAAACAGAAGACATAATTACTAGATTAAAAAACTGGGTCATAGTAGCCTTGAGATTCAAAACTTTATTTCCAGGCCTGCCAAATTATATTTCCAGGCAAAACTATCCGACCAAAACAACAAGATGAAATTTTGCAGGCATAAAGGGCCTCTGCCTAGACTTGGAAATACAGATATGTACGTACAGAACAGTAGGAAAAAGCAATCGAACAGCAGTTCATGGGAAACGAACATGGCTAACAAAAATAATAAGGAAGTGTACATCCCTTCAGTCTCAGGTAGTCAGACCACATTAGTCCATTGCCTAGAATGTAAATTATACATGAAAAAATGACTTCACTGAATTCTGCACCTGTATCCCCCTTAATTCAAAAGAGACATCTACAATCTGTAATGTAACCAGTAGATGCTGGAAGAATTGAAAGAACTGAGACAGGTTAGGAATCAGACTAGTGACAAACCTTAATAGCTGTCTCCCAATACCTAAAGGTCTGTCAAGTGTTGTTACAAGGATTATTTTCAGTATGTGTCATTCCAGAGAGCAGAGCAGGAATCAGTGGGTGAAAGTAAAAAGAAGGCAGACTGGTGGCTCACAGAAACAACTTTATAATAACACCTCAGTCTGTACAACAAAAAGGGTTACTTGGTGAGAAAATAAAATCTCTGTTGGAGGTTTAAGTCAAGGCTGGCTGCAAACTATTAGGGAATCCATATAATATATTACTGCTTTAGGCAATCTCTAAGGTCCTTACCAATGCTCAAGTTCTATCATTTTATTAGATATTTGTCTTTATTTTCAAGACTACTATATGTCCAAATGTTTATTTTTCCTTCTCTTATTACATAGCTATCAATAGACAGTTTGCAGTAGAAGGTATATTGTTTTTCTGCCCACAGGACATTTTAAAGAAGTTAGTCAACCATTAAAAATTGATGATTTACTGTCTTAGAAGTTTCTTTACTCTGCAGAATTACTGTGCACAATTATGATATATAATATCTCTGGCTTATTAAATATGAAAAAGCCATGTTTCTGCACTATTGTGCTTGAGTTTTCTACCTTAGAAAGCCTTAATGTTCATAGTTAAGGTTACTATGGTAACTATAACTCAATTCTTTGTGACTATAAATTATTTTTTATACTTATATGTTAAATTTGATTCTTTATGTCCATATAATACCTAACTATTCAGAGTGACAAACTATAATCTCTCCATAGAGATACTAAATTAAATAGGTTAAGGATCCTTTCTCTAATGATTAGGAAAGAACCATTTGAAGTAGCTAGTTATTACAAGCAAGAATAGAAAAATTACTATATTATGTGATAAGGGAGGGCAAAACAGAGGGTCACAATAGATTATAGCATGGACTGCAGTGAAAAATAAAGTGACTATAAATCAGTAAAATTATATTGTAGATAAAATGTATAAACTGAGAATCTATAGATGATTAGGGATGAAAAAATCTTGAGCTGCGTACAACTACTTCCCTTTTGTATGTTTATGGTAATATCCATTAATTATGGCACATTTTTCTACTGGAATTCAGAATCCTTTACAACACAATATTATAGGCAATGACTATTAATTGATATCATTCTTCTCATTTCTTCTAGAAATCCATACTTAGGAAGGTGGAAAAGGCAACAGTCTTTGTAAATTTTACACAGATCAGATTCTGTTCTTCCTATGGATGGATCTAGGAGGTTGGTTGGAAGATTCTGACATTGGTGATTCCACAGGAAAAGGTGACAATGTTTTATTCAAACGATAGAGACTTGGACTCAAAAAGAGTCCTAATTGTGGCACTTGGGCAAAGAACTTAACTTCTCTGAGTCCTCATTTCTTTTTTGTAAAATGCACATATAATATCTATCAACGGTGTTGTTCAGAGGAAAGAACTTCGGACACTTCATGACACGTACTCTACACTGGGCTAAGAGATGAGGGGGAAAATGTATATTGCCCAGTCAGCCAGGTCAACTGAATCAGTACTGGTGGGTGATTAATGGGGTCTGGACTGTTGGCAGCCAGATCATCTTTACATTCATACTTTTAAATGAATGTAAAGTTTATACTAACCTTTGTAGTATATACTGTACAAACTTAAAGAACTTGGATTAAGTTCAGCTAGTAACCAACTTTGGAGTATTATTAGTTGGTTTGTTTGTTTGTTTTTTGTTCCCTGAGTGGGGATCAAACCCAGGCTGAGGTGGTGAGAGCGCCAAAGCCTAGCCTCTACACCACCAAGGAACCCCCTATTATTTGTTTTAATGTCCCTAGCTAGATTGAAATTTCCCTGATGGCAGAGATCATATGTAGTTTGACTCTGTGTCGGCAAAAGAGTTTTGTATTATATGACTTAAAAGCTTTTTAAGATAAGTTAAACTTAGTGATAAGCCACATGAGAGACAATTTTAACCTAATATAACTTAAAAACTATAAATAAAAGTAGAGATTATTCCTGCTGGTTAGAGAATATCACGAAACAATAGCATGATCAGTGTAGCTTAGGTGCAACGTAATAAATTACCACTTTAAAAGACTGTAACACTGAGAATAGACGGGTTAAAACCTAGTTTTACAGATTAACAGACCAATGCTATTTCTAGTATATTATATAAAATTTTCCAAAATAATCAAATATCAGATTAGACTGACTATAGAAATGAAATCCTCCTACTTAGGTTATTAAAAGATAAAATCATTTTTCCTGATATAATTACCTAGGGCACCCTCAATATCACATGTATTGAAATACATGTTCATGTATTTCTTTTATCTGTAATTGGTATATTGCATGGAAATATGTCTGCTTTTAAACATTAATTAGTAATAGATGACTAATAATCACAACAATAATAATAATGATCAAAAGAATAATAATAAAAACACATAGGAAGCTATGTATCATCAGGTTGGAAAAATAATTATAATAACACAATAATAATCCATTCTAAAATGCCAATCAGGGGAAATTCATGTGGAATATAGGCTTATGGATGATTTAGAAGAAGATACGTATGAAAATAAAACTTAGAAAGGGAAGGAGCAAGAACATAATGAGGAAAAAAGCAGTATCTGGCTGGAAAGCCCAACTATTGCAAATGTTAGAAGACAATCCCAATTTCTACAAAATAGGATGTAGACAAGGAGATCTATAAGACAACAGAAGTATGATCTACATGACTAAACAGGGATGAATAGCAAATAATGACCAGATGATCAAGAAGAGGTTCATACTGTGGACCTCTCTGAAAGTATCTGAACAGTGTGATGGGCCTCAGCATAGAGGCTGCTGTAGTTTGGGATCAAATCTTTCATTATGGGCAGCCTGTAAAGTTTTTACTACGGGGCACATGCCTGCTGAGGTTTGCCCATAACAGTTCCACTGAAATATAAAGCTTCTCCTGGGTATTTTATGACTACAGTATTGACAAGAGTCTCCTAGGTTTCTAGAGGGCATCTTGAATTGCAAGCAGTTGGATGATGTTGCTAACCTGGCTTCTTTTGTCAACTGGCTACAAGGGTCTGGTATAAGCATCAATCAGCAATAAAACTTATAAAACTTGTTGCTGGTGAGGATAGATTCGAGCAACTGCCTTGGTTTTGTTAAAATGCATGGAGTCATTCAAGTGTGGAGTATCCATCTGTACGTCATTGTAAAGATACAGTAAGACTACATTATGTGATTCTTGGAAACTGTGGGATTTTCTTAAGTAGTAACTTCTTATTACAAAAGTGTTATGTGTAGCAACTTCAGAAATGAGATTAAAAGAAAAATCCCACTGCAGTCCTGTCTCCCAGAGCTGTAGCAACTAGTCCATGATTCATGAGGGCAAGGCCCACTTCCTTCTTGTTTATCACTGTGTCCATGGTGAAGAGTACAGTAGCTGGCACACAACAATATCTGTTAAATAAAATAAATGCTGGCATTTTGGTGTACGCCTGCCCAGATTTTTTTATTTTGGTGTATGCTTGCCAATAATTATTTATATGTAAATATTCTTTTAAAAATGAGATCACAGTGTGTACACTTTGAATTTTGGAAAGTAATTGAATTTTGAACAGTAATCTTGGATTGAAAATACATTCTCTTATTACTGTAAGGTTCTGTAGACTCATTAAGTATGAGGATTGAAAGGGAATTCAAGTCATTTACTCTAAAGCTTTCCTTCTATATACAAGAGAAAACTTAGTTTTAGAGTGGTGACAAGATAAAAAAGTGTATTCTGAAATCAAGGTCTCTGAATTTCAGCCAGATTTTTTTCTGCCATATAATGATTCCTATAGAGTATCGTAATGCAAGCATTTTGAAATTGAAAATTTATGCTTTTTCAAGAATTTTGGTCACTTATTTTGGGATATTGCTTTGAATACTTCTCACTCTCTGATACAAGTTTAAACAAGTTTGGCTAAATTTAAATTCTCTTTGAAAATATTCAGTGTTAATTACCAAGTCTAGGTAATTTCTAATACTTATTTTTCTTCTGTTAGTCAATAAGTTATATTTATTTTAATATTTAAAATTTAATATTTTGTTCTACTTCAGTTAGCATGCATATTTACTAAAACTTGATTGATACATATTTCGAAAATTCCAATGGCTTTTCCATTACAAAGAAAGCAAGGATTCTCCATAATTAAAGTAAGTTGCTCTCTTTTAAAAGCAAGCATCTTCTTTCCCCAAAACACCAGTCAGTAATTATAAAGATTTATTTTCCTCCCCAATATTTTCATTCCTCATGTACACTGTTCCTTGTACTATTCATCTTATTTGACAGAACATGATTTCAATTAGGGTTTTAATGGTCAAGATACAAGTTTCAAGATTTTAAAGGTTAGTAGTTACAAGTATGCCCAGCATTTCCTGTCAAAATACGAATGCCGCAGGCTATTTAAATGATAGCCTCAAGAAAGGTAACAGCAAAAAGAAATCCTAAGCCTGGTATACTTTAAATATCTATGGGATATTATTAAATATAATCAGAATGAACTAAATTATATAATAACACCACAGTTCTGCACCTTTCCCCACCTGCCTTCTCATCCTAGTTAGAAGTGATTTCTTAACCGGGCAATGCACAGCCAGTTGCTCTTGAATGTTCCTGGTACGTTTCTAAGCCGTATTAGCGCCTCCCTCTCCGGCTTTATTCAGTTTTTCTAGACTTCCTGAACTTTTAAAAGAATACATTTTAGTAGCCACTCCCCTTCCACTCCATCCTTTTAAGAACACATTGTTTCCCCTTTCTTCTTTACCCTAATAACCCAAGATCGCAGTTGTGAGAAAGTGTGTGGCCTTTTCTGATGAAATGAAGAAAATGACAACGTTCTGAAACAAATCCTGACTTTTGGTGAGAGGCGAATGTAGAGAACGAAGAAGAGAAGGAGAAGGAAGAAGTGGGAAGCAGGTGAGCAAGAATAAATGTCACAGCTACTATGACGTGCAGATGACTTTCACCTGGCAGCATTACTTAAGCTATTTTTCTATATTAATATTCCTTATTATTTTTTTACTTACCTGAGGTTGGACAATTAATGTCATGAATTTATCCTAGAAAAAGTGCTATGTACATCACTGCTGAATATCACTACGGTCACCTTTGAAGACTCCCCCAGGGAAGCCATGCACCAATGCCAGTGCCTAGTCCACCCTTCAAAGCAATTTTGGGACTCTTTCTGGAATGGCCATCAGAGCTCTTGTTGGCCCCCAAATCTGACAATTACGTCCACAAACTTGCCACCATGTACAAACAACTGTACAAATAACTCAGAAAGGTGTCATAACCTTGCCAAGATTTGGGGTATGACGACAGCTCTGATGGCCATTCCAGAAAGAGTTCCAAAACTGCTCTGAAGGGTGGACAAGGTGCTGGCGTCAGTGCACAGCTTCCCAAGGGGAGGACTTTGAAGGTGACCACAGTGATACTCAGCAATGAGGTCTGTAGCACTTTCTCTAGGATGAGTTTGTGATACTAATTTTCTGACCCGTAAGGAAATATTAAACAGGAGCTAGAGTGAGCAATGGCTACTCACCGTTCTCCACCCCCCGCCCCCAGCTCTGACCGGCGGCTCCTCTCCGGCCTGGAGCTATCGGCCATGGGGTGCTTCCAGCTCCGCTTTCCCCCTGATGGCAATCCATCTGTTCCCATTAAGCCGCTAAGCCATTTGTCTCATTTAAATATCTCGTTCCTTTTTCTAAACACTTCAAACCACATTTTGACTTAAAATATTTGCGTAGCATTTCCACAGGTTTCTGCATCTGAGGACAATGTCATTTGCTATTTTTCAGAGAATGTTATTCAGTGCCTTTCACACTGTGACTGCTAACTATGCAATTGTTATTACTTTGATAGTATGATAGTAAAACATAGTTGCATAGAGTGTTAAGTTTACCTTTTTATAAGATATTCTACAATTTAAGGACAACTGTATGTTTCTCTGATCCAACTTCAAGATAATTAACTTGATAAACTGTTCTCAGATTTTAGATCTTAGAAATATGATTAAACAAAACCAATCAGCAGTTGGAGTTACCACAATAGTTCTAGTGTTCTCTAGAAATCTAAAACAATATTTAAACAACATCCCTTGTCTCTAAATTTTGTCCTGTTACATGTGAAATAAAACAGTCTCAATAAAAAGTCATGAGTAAACAGATCCCATTCCACACTTACTAGGATGGCAGTGGTAACTGAGTGTAAAACACCTCCTCCAGACCACACTATGATGCCGAGGACAACCCCCGCCCCACCCGACCCCAAATATCTGTCTTACCCGGTGTTCCATCGTGTGAAACCAGTAGTGTAACGGTCTCCAAGCATCTCCTAAAGTTTGCTTCTCCACTTGTTAGCAACCATCTGTCTCCAATAATCTTAAGTGCCTGTTTAACCTGTGAAAAGTTAAAAAAGAAAAAAGAAATGCTATGTTCATCGTATCACTTTCTTGGCTCCTCAGAATTTATTTTTAAAGCTCTTTACCTCAACAGTTTACTTCATTGCTGTCCCAGGTCTTTTTTCTATTACCTCTTGATTATTGTCCTTTATACGCATTGTTTACATTCTTCTCTTTGTACCTTTGCTCATGGAGTTCCTTTCTGTCAGTCATTTTTCCGACAGACGACAGTCCAAGACCCAGTTCATATTTAATTCTAGCTGATGATTCACCTTGCCTTACCAAGTTACTCGATTCCTTGAATGTGTTTTCAATCTTTACGATGAACAGAAGCAGGCGTAAGTGATTACTTCTCTTTTTCCAATTTTCCATTACTAGCATCTCATCATATTGTCCTTGTTTATGTGTGGTTTTTCTCTAGTTGTCATTGCAAGCAAGTTTTATGATCTACGAGGAAAAGAAAAATTCTATTAGCAGCCTCACATCTTTGTATATTCTATGTACAAAAAGTATTCAGTAATGATTTCTGTGTTTATCTACAAAGACACTTCTTTTATGAGAAGAGTCAGGTTCACAAGAGTTTTGTATTCATAGGTACCTTAAAACTTAATTACAATAGTATCTTTAGGATTCACTTGTAAGATTGCCTTATAAATGTTATCGATGAGGTTTTTCTTTATTTCATTAAGTATTTCAGGAGAGGGGTCCAAGATGATTCTACCCTATAATAAAATCTATTCTAAAATCAACTGTATTATACCAAGGCTAAGGAAGCCACTTGCCCCACCCCCACCATATTTACGTTTTCCATGTGGCTTTCTACCCTATTTCTACTCAGGTAAAGGCTGGCAAAGAGGGAACCTTGCCAGGGCTATCAAATAAGTATGCCTCACAGTGCCAAACCGCAGGAAGGTGACCTCTTGGCTGCCTTCCTCTTTCTGATCCTTTTGCCCCGTCCTGCACTGTAGCCTTCTTCACCTTGTTCTCATTTTTTCTTTCTTGAGCTCTGTCCTCTCTCAGTGGTCTCTGAGTTCCTCTTCCTGTTTGGGAACTCCCTCTCCACATCTGTTTTTATTTCAGAAATTTCTAAATTTGAGAACTCTATCTTTCTATATATTAAGGTGTATGTTCGCATCTCCATGTGTAAATAATCCTGAACACATTCTCTTTGTGTAGTTTGTTACTCCTTTTCTAAGTTGTCAAATGTGAGGGTCTTCCTCATCTTATGTGGCAAAGCCTGGGCACGTCAGCTGCTTGGAGGCTAGCAAATACCTTCACAGGCTAATCGTGCAGAGAAAGCTGAGAGGAAGCCATTTTTCTTCTCCACCTTAATCCACTTGCCTTACCTTGTCCTGACCACCTCGTATCCACCATCTTTTCTCAGCCTTCAACTAGTCATACCTTCTATTCTTGCTCAGCCAAAAGCAAGGAGAATCTTCCTACCTTCACTTCTTAAATTTTGAGTCAAGTCCATTATATATTCCAGTGATTTTTCTTGAATACTATGAGCATCTGATTTAATTGGTTTGACATGAATTAATCTTGGGATTTACCTGTAGCCTCCTTTGTAATTTTGTTTGGCTAGTGCTCAAGTCTTGATTTTCTTGGCAGTAAGTTTCTGAAAGGAACTATCTAGTTACCAGTATAATACATAAAGATCTCCTGGGGTCTATTCACAATGTTAGACAAGAGAATTATGTCAGTTGACCTAAGGTCTTCTTTCCTCAACTGTTCAATCTGCTTTCAAGGTTCTGATAATAGAAACAGACCAAGACAAGGGAGCAGGTGTACAGTGTTTATCACTGAGAGTCTCTGCATAGATGCTTCAGTATGTGCTTGTGAATGTCCATTTCTGCTCTTCAGATCATTTGGCTTCCATCTTGAATGTCCAGTTACAAGACATGTGGGACTTTTCCCTTTTATTTGTAAGTCTCCATCTCTCTCAGCTCCACAATTAACCAAATCTCCTGAACATCTGGGCACTATGTGTCATGAGTCAATCATGTTTTTCCCATGGAGCTAAATTTGTAGTCCTTCTCTCACAAGTACATTCAGCCATACACATGCATTTGAACCTTACTTTAAGGTTCGACTTATTTTTCCTATACTCATCGCAATATTTATCTCAGTTTCTCTAATTTTTTTTTTTTTTCTTTTATGGTATGTGGGTAGCTCCCTGACTGGGAATCAAACCCAGGCCGCAGCACTGACAGCGTCAATGCTGAAGCCTTAAGCCGCTACACCACCAGGGAACTCCCTCTAATTTTTTTGGGATAAAGAGGGGTATAAACAAACCAGGAAGCCAATAAAATCCCATTGCCTATTACTCATATATATATGGACATACCTACAGGTATACTTTGAAGTAGATATCTCAACTTGAGAAAAAAAAACTGCAGTATAGAAAATGGTTACTACTGAGGAAGCACCAAGTTTATGTACTTTAAACACTAATTTTATTAATTTCTTAAAGATATGGAAGTAGTATTTTCAAACAGAAACATGAAATTAGTTACATATATAGATGTGTAAAAGAAGACAAGCCCCCATACTTGTATATTACAAATATTTTTGTTAATTACAAAGTTATCATTCATGGATAATACTATATGGGTAATGTAATTTATGGGTAAAATTGTTCCAATAACTATTATTTGTGATTTTCAAAATTTAAGTCATAGTTGGTTCTTAAATTATTTATTTGTTCTTATAATTATTCACTTAGGCTTATTTGTAATTTATTATTTAGGATTGTTGTATAATTTTATACTTGTGAAGTTTAAAATAGTATTGACATAAGTCATTCATTCTTACAGTATTCAATGTTTATACTTTTGAATTAGCACTAGATGATTGTTTGAAATTCTTTCAGATATTTCTGTGGCCTTCTGCATTGCTGCGGGGTTTAAAATACTGACAGCTAGATGGACTCTATTAGAAAGTTTATGATCCCAAACATAAATCTTAAAAATGTAGTGGCACCCAGGTGGGAGTGGGTGTGAGGGGCTGGATGAAAATGGTGAAGGGATTAAGAAGTACTGGTAGCCACAAAATAGCCATCAGGATGTAAACTTCAGCACAGGAAATACAGTCAATGGTATTGTATTATACTTACTATGTATAGGGCCAGGTAGGTATTAGACTAATTAGGGGATTACTTTGTAAAAAACATAAATGTCTAACCACTATGCTATATACATGTAACTAATATAAAATAATATTAAATGTCAACCATAAATGAAAAATTAATAAAAACATTAAAAAAAGGTAACAACATCCAAGTTAAAGTGTCATTTAATGGAAAGGTTATATGTAGTAATAATGTTAGATTTCTAAAAGGAAAACTATAAGTGGCATACAATATTTGCATGCCACGTTGGTCTTTATGCCAAAGCACTGGTCACTTCCATGAGTTAGAGTTGACAGGATTCATCAATGTCAGCGAACATTCCCAGGTCATTTGCAATTCGGAAACTATCACCCTTCAATTAATGAATGATTAACCATATAGTAGTTTTGATCATGGAAAACTTGCTCTATTTATATAAACTACAACTTCTAAAAAAGTTAGTTTCATAGACCTATAAGTGGGCAGCTAACCATTAAGAACTGAAGTTTTAAACTGGTAATAATTATGACAATGACGAAATGTTTAAAACTTTGCAGTTTCAAGTGCTTTTTCATATTATTCTTTTCATTCCTCAGAATATTGTCATTTCAAATTTAAATATGAGGAATCTGATAAAGAAATCATTCAGGGTCAAGTATCAGTGATGGAAACAGAAGGCCCCTGCTCCAGCTCCCACACCACTTCCAGGATTCTGCTTTATATCTCAGTTATACATTATTGATAATATCCAGCATTGCTCAGGAGCACCATTAACTGTTGTTAAATAAAGTTTAGTACAAACTGTAAAGATTAATGTGGGATTTTTGATAACCTTTCATGTTGCAGTAAATAAATAAAACTTAATATTTAATTTTCAAATGTGTCAAAACTGCTTTATAGAATACATCTGTAATTCTACTATCCTGGGTGATTTGAAAGGATTCCTGCTGATATTTACCTTGACTATAGAATTGCCCCTTCTAGAAGTAGTTGTCATAAATGAATGCCTGAAATTTAGAGCACGTTTTTTCTTGCATCTTATTAATAGACATGAGAAAGTAAAAGGATTATTTGAGAGAATCAGTGATACCCAAAAGATAAAGTATTTTTTTATTTTTTTAAATGTAACATGTAGAAAACTACCTATGTTATTTTTTAACTCCCTGGGTTCTGGATATTGCTCCATGCCCTTCAAAGATGACTGGACAAAGAAGCTGTGGTACATTTGCACAACGGAATATTATCCAGCTATAAGAGAAGATGAAATATTGCCATTTGCAACAAAATGGATGGACCTCGAGATCATGCTAAGTGAAGTAAGCCAGACAGAAGAAACCAAGAACCATATGACTCTAAAACTGAAAGTAACAAGGAAACAAAAACTCACGGACACAATCAATAGTTCAGTGGTTCCCTGAGGGCAAGGGGGAGAGGGTTGGGAGAGGAGGGAGGGGGAGCCAAGTACACGGTGATGGAAAGAGCGCTGCCTCTGGAGGTGAGCACATAGTGCCACCACAGAGACGATGCACTGTAGAACTGTACACCTGCAACCTATGTGATCTTGTTAACCAATGTCACCCCAATAAGTCTAACAATAAAAAAAATTATAAAAAATAAAACAAGTAATTGGAAAAAAAAAAGATTCAGAAGGTTCAGAGTGTTCAGTAACTGGTCTTAGCATAACCTCACTAGTAGAATAACATAAACCTTTGGGCTTACTTTTCCTTTACAGGGCTCAAAATAATGACAGATTTCAGACATGTTACATTCCTTAGTGTCATATGGTGTATGTCACCCAGACTGCACTTTAGAATTGTCTGGACAGTTATGATTACCCTAACCCAAAGGAATTAGAATGGCTGGAGGTAGAGCTGGACACAGAACATTTTTAAAGCTTTCCACTTCATTCTAAACTGCAGTCAGGGCTTAAAACCCACTAAATCTACCTGGGACTTATATTAAAAAGGAATGATTGTTTTCTCTGCTACAAAAATCTCTAGGTATGGCATTTCTCCTTCACTGGTCGCCAACTTTCCTTTGTGTCACAATTAGCTTTCAAAAGCCCTTGGCAGAACACAGTTCTGAGTGGAGGTCATATGTGCCTCTGTTGCTCCCCAGGAATGCCGACTACACAAAACGAACTTTTTATTTTGAAACATAAATTCACAGGAAGCTGCAAAGGAAACACATAGAGAACCCATGTACTCTTCACTCAGTTTCTGCCAATGAATCCACCTATATAATGTCTCTTCAGTCTTTTTGCCCATTTTCTAACACATTATTTATTTTCATTGTTCAGTTTTAAGAGTTCTAGATAAGTGCTTTGTCAGGTATCTTGCAAACACCCTCTCCTATTCTGTAGCTTGTCTCTTCATTCTCTCAACACAGCAAAAGTTTTTAATTTTGGTAAGGTCCAATTTGTCCATTTTCACTTTTATAGATTGTGATTTTGGTGGTGTCATGTCTAAGAACTCTTCACCCAGTCCCAGGTCCTGAAAAACTTCCCCTATGTTATTTTTTAGAAGTCTTAGAGCTTTACATTTTATATTTAATGCTATGATTTATTTTGAGTTAATTTTTGTAGAAGGTTTTAGGTTTAGGCTGATGGGGGTTGTGTTAGAGTGCAAGTTCAAGTGTTTCCTCCCTCCCCCACTGTCTCCCATGACACCACAGAGGGGGTCCTCTTTACCACCTGGAAGAGAAGGAAGTCTCAACTTTTCTCTGTAATACTACCTTGGAGGTGGGGAGGGATTTGCAGCACCTCCTTAGAGCCTTGTAAGGGGGGAATCTAGACTCCCCATTGAGCCTTTGCTTGTGGGGGTGGGACTGCAAAAGTTTTTGTGGTTACTGTCTAAATGTTTTCTGTCTTGTTAGGCTGCCCTTGTTCTGGCCCATTGTCAAGAGAGAGTAGACTTTTCTTCAGGCTTTTGGGGTCTGTGTTATTAGTGTTTTCGGGTTGCTGGCTTCTTCAGTACCCACTCTGGGATTTAGGAAGCAAGAGGAAAATGCAAGGAATTCACCACTGTATAGTTCCCTGGGTTCTGAGTTCCCTAGCTTGCTTGACTTCTTTCCACCTTTCAAGGTCTTCTTATGTTTGTTTTATATGTAATGTCCAGGATTTTTAGCTGTACCTAATAGAAGGAGTAGGGAGGATGAGGTACTTCTCCTCATCTCTCAAAAGTGGAAGTAAGCAAAAATTTTAAATATGAAACCTGGCTTAAAATGTATATGAGATTTACCTCCAAATGTGACAAAAATCTATCTGCAGTTTTTGAAGGCTATCTCAATACACAGAAAATAAATTCTACTTTGTAATATGTAATAATGATTGTAATGAATCATTTTTGGTACTTAACCATGCTCTTTGTAGATCATTTAAAACTCAACAATGCTATGTCATAAAGAGTATTATTTTTCTTTTACTAATAAATAAACTAAGTTTAGGGAAGTTAAATAACATTCCTTTCGTTACTCTGGTTTTCCTAATTTCAGAACTTGTATTCTTTAACTATAATATAATATTGTTTTAACTATATGTCCAAAGTTTCTAAGAATAATGCAGTGAGAAAAACTGTACACTATTTTCCTACATATTTTCAGAAAATTTATTACCTGAATCTGGGCAAGTACTTCCAACTTTCTAGCTCTTAGTTTTCTGAACTGTAAAATGAGGGGTTTAGATTTCTCAAATCTTTTAGTGAGTAATAATTTTGTGAGTATATAAAAATACAGAGAGAAATATAATTTGGAATTTCAAGATAGGAGGGACTTCTTAGTCTGCAGACCTCAGTCTGCAATAGTGTAGCTAGTGGTGACAATGCCAAGAGAGATCGAATTAAGTAGACTGTTTCAGAATTCATCTTCTATCTTTAATATTTATCACCAGATGTAGACTCACAAATACCTGTTTCTGAATTCACAGGTTATTTGAGTCATGGAGTAGCTCCCAAGAGCCTTTTGAGAGTCAAGGCTGAAATAACAACATGTGAAAAGCATTGCCACTGGGTTTTAATTGTGTGGGGGGGGAGGGCATGTGGATACTCTTGCAGCAAATTTGCTACTCTAAATATTTAGCAGAACTATTACATATTTGGAGGCTTCATTAAATGGTGAACACCAATAGTTAATATCCTAATTAAAGCTCACCTATATAACATCCCTTAATATCATTTCATTATTTTGTGTCAATTATTTTCATTTTCTCTGCTTTGCATTTTGTCTGTTTGAATTATTTTATGTCCCAAATCTGCTGAAATTTTCTGTAAGGAGGAACATATTGTCATGTGAGAAAATAATGGATCTGTACATCTGCTGAGTGGTCTTGTTCTCACAGTGCAACTTTTTATGTACAAGAAAAATAATTCAATGTAGTTCTATGTTTTTTTTTGTTGTTGCTCCCCTCAGCTATTATCTTTTCTTAGAACATATTATATAAATGTCTAGCAATGAACAAAGTGATTTTTAACAGATGTTCAATGCAATTTCATAAACTTTTAGAAAACACCTAAAATTTGCCTGCATGGGTGGTAGTTGCTAGAGGCTGCTAATGGCTTTTCTAGGAAGACAGCAACATCTTAACTAGTAAGTGATATGTGTATATGATATGCATAAGTATAATTTTTTTTAAAAGTGTTTTATGATACCATATATACTATTGTTACACTGTTTTCCTTATAATATTAGTTCTACTCCTGTATAGGTGCATTAAATAAATTTAACAATTTTCTTTGTTGTAAGAATTCTGCCTTTAACATATCGCTCTACATTATTAATCTTTAAGATTATCAAATGTACAGCATTTCCAAAATGTTTATTATCTGAATTTTTTTCCTTTATAGTAAACACTGCTGAATTAAAATTCTATGAACTAGCTTTGGGATAATGGTGCTATAAACAAATATAATTCAATATCCATATTCAAGGTACAAATTACTGGAAAGTAATGGTTATTCAAGAAGATTCATAGGAAAGAAGAAGTTAAGTAAGACTTGATGGGATTTCAGGGTGTTCCAGATTTATATTCACTCCAATATTATACAACCTTTCTAAATGAGAAAGGAAAAGTTGGTGGTTATGTAAATTCTCCTTCTTTTCCCTTTTATTTTTCCCTTTCCTCTGCTAACTAGTCCCAGTGCTGGTATTCATAGGATTCTGATCCAACTGTAGGGAAGCAATTATCAAAGGAATTAATAAAAAAGAACAAAAGCAATACAGAAATATTTATAACAGCACTATTTTATATAGTGAAAATATAGGAAACAACTTAAGACCATAATTTTGGAGACAGTTAAGAAATCCACTATGGAATACCACGAGGGGACCACAAAAGACACACATGTGGACAAGTTTGCTATAAGGTCTTGTATGTTAAATAATAACAATTGAAAAATCTGAATCCAAAAATCACATATACATGCTAATTATAAGTACGTATAATTCAGATTTAAATTAAGAGTGCTCAAAAAGATGTGTTACAAGTAGAGTTGTGTATTTCTTCACCTCTTTTGTGTGTGTAAATGTTTTTGTTGCTGTTCAAAATAACAATTGTAAAAAGAAAACCGTCATCTAGTTTACCTCTGTGCCTCAGGTTGCGTTGTCTGGAAGCACATGTGGGGATGGGTTCCAGAGTGCAAGGTGTGAAAGGAGAGGGGACGCAGCAGGGCTGGCAGAGGGAACCAGCACATCTCTGCCCAATCCAGCAGGAGCCAGGAAGGAAATATTGCCCTTCAGAGTGTTTTTGCCCTTGACCAAAGTGCCGGGGGCCCTCCAACTCTTGCCTTGCTCATTCAGCAGATGTGGGCTGCCTTGAGAAGGGCGTGACCTCAGGAGAGGTGGCTCTTTACAGCTGAGGTGAACCCTGACGGAGCCGAAGGGGCGGACAGCTGGGCTCCTGCTGACTGTTTCCCAGAGTTGAGCAGCAAGTACTTTCTGGAAGGGGTTCTGGCAGAGCATCTCTGAGTCTACCCCCATATTCCTATTACCGAATTCCATAGAATTGCACTAAAATAACTTGAGAGAGAGGCTATTTCTAAGAGATATTTTTTCTATGTTTTGGAGACTGTCCTCAGTGGCACCCCAGACAGTCCCTTGGGAGCAATTTTGGCTCACATTGTCAAGTTGTGATATACTGTTCCAACTAGAGTTACTTCAGATTCGACCAAGCACCAAACACCAGGCAAAGAAATGAAGATGAAACTGGTACTTGCCTTAATGGTCAGGAAATGCTCGGCACCGTTGGAATGATAACATTCACACTCACATTTCTGACACTCTCCAGAGAAATGACTGTGATTAGTTTGGATAGGGCAGAGCTGATTCCCACTCAGTTTTTTAACTTCACTTCTCTAGGTTGTTCCCCGGGCAGTTACCTCCTTCCCAGAACCCAGAGAATTTCCTTTATTCTAATTCCTAAGTCTAAGCAAAAATCCACAATGAGAAAAATGTCAATATTTTATGTGAAGACAGAATCAGTAACAGTGCCATGCTGAGCCATAATAAAACCAAAGGTAAATGAGAAAAATTAGTAATACCAATCCTATTTTCATTTAAAAATGTGATATTATGTTTATCACGGAGATTTTGCACTAATTTTGATTTTTTAAAATACTGCATTAGAATGGAATTTCTCTTGATGGTTGCGTTTTTGGCAGCCCTTAAATTTTGCACCTGAGCTGAACACCTCACTCCCTTTACCCCAGTCCCAGCTGGTAATTTAAAAATCTCTTTATCCAAAGCCTCTCATTGTTATCTGTGGGAGGGCTGATCTGACAGGAACTATTTCTCTGTTACTGGAAGTGGCACCCACAATACTCAGAGACAGTAGTTTTGTATCATAAAAGGTGAAGGCTTTCAAAGGGCCTGGACAGTTTCTCTTATGCACAAAACAGAAAGAACTCATTTTCTAAGGTCTCAGATACTCTTTTTGTAATTGTGAGGGCTTATCAGCTCTTCCCTGCAGAATTGTGTGTTATTCATCTTGGTCTGCCCTCATTGTCTACTCCCCTCACTTCCAAGCAGGTATTAAATGTTTGTTTCAGATGCTGAAAAAACAGTGGTACTACGAAGCAAGAAATACATTGAATAATATGTATTTGGTGTATTTCCTTTTAATTTCAGCATTTGTTGTGTGTTAAAAAGTATAATCATGACCAGGTAAATAATGTCACCAACACCATAATATTTCATGACAGAATCATACTTAAGAGTATGTCCTATAACCCAAACAATATCCTAATTAGGTCCAGCTAGTATGTATAGACTGTTTTGACATCTTTAACTGGACAACAGAGGATACATCTGAATTGTGTGATAAAATCTGGACTAGAAAGTAGGAAATTCACATATACACTGGTACCTTGGCACTTGTCAATTGGTTCCGGAAGGTGTGAGAGGACCCAAAACACCGAGTACAAACGGAGCTTTCCCAGAAGGAGTAACGCAGTGGTACCTCGGTACCTGTCATTAATTGGCCCCGTGAGGCATGATGAGTACCGAACAAGCGACAAGTACCAGGACAAAATTTTCCCATCAAAATGTGTGAGTCCCGAATTCGACGAGTTTCAGAGCAGTCGGGGACCAAGGTATGACTGCAACTACAAAGAGCTTTTTAAAGTCGCATCCCTTTAAAAAAATGGAAAACTGATATGTAATGAAAGCACGTCATCGAAAGGCCTAGCATAGTCTGGACACGCTTTTTCTCCTTGTCAGCTGGGTCCTGAGTATTCGTGGGCCCTCCCGAGGCTTGACTCATTTCTTCTGTCATATCCAAAAGAAACACGATGCCACGCCAATGAAAACAGAAAATGCCTTGAAAAGGAATGAAAAACCAGTCATTTTGTTCAGGGCACTATGGTAAGTAGGAATCAGGCCTCACCCAGGAAAGCACGCTGTTTGCCTTCCGTAGCTTTCCCTGAATTCCTACCTTATTGTAATCACACATTTTGTGTCCTTCCATCCCTGTAAACGGTCTATCTGTCCTGTGCCACAGGCCTTCTGCATCCTCTGTGGCCATCCCACCCGCCTCCTCCATTTCTCGTTCTTTCTGTTAACACCTGAGGACCTTTAACTTGCTTGCTTCTCTGCTCCTCAAGCTTCATTCCGCTGCATAGCGAAGTCACTCTAGTTGTCTGGCTTCTTTAATTCTATGTCTCTACCTGTAACGTCCAGCACGGGCAACACTCCTCATCAGCAGAATAGAGAAGTGTAGTTGAGCAACTCAAAGTCTTTCTTGCACAGGCAAGAGGAGAGGAGAGGTGGTGAACATTTGACTTTTAATGTTTTGATGTTTTTTTTATCACGTCATTTGTTTCTGGTGAATAGTATCTTGTTTCTTATCATTTGGGTCAGTTACAGGTACAATTCAGAGCTATTGAAGTCTATAGAGGTAATTGGATAGGTACAGTTTATACACATTTATATTCAAACATGAGTACACACATTTTTTTGCAAATTCATGATGTGTTATTTGATATGCAGACTTAAAGTAGACCCAGAATTTTTAGCATCCTTTCCATAATTACTAAAGGTCGTCAAATCTGGCACCAAAGAAGCCAGTGTGATGTGTGTTCATTTCTTTTTATCATGAGATTTTACATGACTGATTGTTACATGAAGCTTCTGCCTTCCATGAATAAGGGCTTCAAATGTTTCTAAGCAATCCTTTGGTGCTGTGGTCGGCACGCTGTAGTAAGACTATGAATATATATATGATACTTGTCAAGTTCTGTCAGAACAGGACTGGTGTCCAGTGAGAAGTCTTTTAACCATTTCCACTAACCACAACCCCAGGACTAATCACAAAATTAGGGGAAAGAGAATACCATTCTTATTTATTATATGAAAGTTTTAGGAGAAACCAAAAACGAGAGGCTTTGACTTGGCTGTTGCTATATGCTATTCATTTTACTGTCAAGTCTTGAATTAGTCAGCGTGCCCTCAGGGGATAGGAACCACAAGGGTAATCTGAACAGGAAAACCTAAGTATAAAGAACTATCAGCTAGGTACAGGATGCTTAACTACTGAAAGAGGTGAAAGAACCCCAAGGTATTCAGAGGTAGCAAATGTAGAAAGAAGCTAGAACTTACAGAAAAGTGGAAAAGGCATTTCAAGGAGAAAGGATCTCTCACCAGGCTGAGATTCGGCTCCCTGATGAGGGGCTGTGGCCACCTCGGGATGGGAAAAGTGGATGGCGTTTGTCTGCTGTTGCAGAACTTTGAGAGCTGCCAGTACTGGGGCGAAGGCTTCCAGAACCCCAGGCACTCCAATTTTCTCACCGCAGGTGAAAAATAACTGCAAGAGGAAATCCTCCCTCCTTCCTCTCCCAGCCTTTGGGTCTCTCTCCGGCTCCCTCTATTGGCAGAACCTAACACGGAGCTGGTGAAGGAGAGATCCGGGCTGCAGAGACAATTCTGGGACCATAAAGCGGGACAAAAGGACGTGCGTGGAGATAAAAGGTAAAAAATGATAATTCATCATTGTCATTAGAGAAAGTTAAGTCACTAAGCAGTATTGTCTCCCTTCTGGTGCTTTAAATATGGTGCCTGATAGCATGGATGACTGTAATAGTAGCAAAAGTGTAAATCAACATTCCTAAACTTGCACTATGTTTGATGGGACATGAGTAATTCATAAGGGAAGGGGTTTTGGATTAGCTGTTGCTCATTCAAAAACCACATAAAATCAAGGAATGTGAATATGGGCAAGTTCTTCAGAGGTTAAGCCCAGACAACGGGTTCCCATTATATATGGAGATTCTGGCTCTCAGTCACGATATACATTCTTTTTGAATGCTTCTAAGAAGTAGGGTTGGCACGCAGCTGATAAGCCATTTTCTTATCTAAAAAGCTCTAGTTTTCAGAAAGTTCCTTCTTACACTATGTCAAAATCTGCTTCTTTTTAATTGTCCGCCACCGGGCCTCACCCTGTCATGTGGAATGTACCAAAAACTTCTGTGATAACCATTATGACAAATATTTAAAGGTTCTGTGTTATCTTGTCTCTAACTGTGATAGTTAACCACTTTTATATGGCAGTTTCTGTACCCTCACATCATTGAGGTCATGATCCTGTAAGCACACTAGTCCCTCTTAACATCTCTTTTAAAAGGTGATGCTCAGAAATAAACTGTATTAGTTAGACATGATAGGACTGATGCGAAATAAAGTGAATACATTACTTTTAGGATCTGGATACTGTATCTCCACGAATGCAACCTGACGATTTGATTGGCTCTTTCAACAATTACATCCCATTTTTATTTGTCACCCTTTTCCCACTGCTCCCATCATTTAGAAAACCTAGGGACCTCTATTTTGAACCATCGGTGGTTCATTGAATTGTTTTACATAGAAAAAATTTAGGAACTAGAATGACTTGTTCCAAGAATAATGTTACTCTGTGTCATCCTTGACTGCCCTGAAGACAATGCTCCCACCGGGTGGCAGGATGGGTGAGTGTCGAAGCTCTCCTGGGCGCCTTCGACCCGCCTCACACGCCTTGACTTTTGCCTTAGAACCAGGGAAACCTGTTTACCTGTGACTACAAAGTCAAGTGAAAGCTGGCTAGGAGACTAAATTAGTTTTTAACTACTCCTCAAGGAGGCGTCATGACGCACTCACTTCGTATCGCCCAATACGAAGCACGCCGAAGCGCACACAAGGCCCCACGAGGCAGCACTCGGTAAGGGCTGCCGCCGCCCTCGTGGTGCCTACCCTGGGGTCCAGAATCTTGACTGTGGTTCTTAGTTTAAGGTCAAGAAGCCATGGAATCTATCTCTAAAGACACCAGGAAGGGTTCTTAACAGCGGGTTTGAAGGCAGGAAAAGGATTTGCCTGGAAATGATAACATACGCGTAGTACATGCATAAATACATACACGAATGACCCCTTCGTTTACCACACAGAACCCGACTGTAAGGACCGACAGCAACACACGAGCCGGACACTCTCAACCCAGAGGCCTCTCCCCGCAGTGACAGGCTATTGCCTTCGCCTCCTTCAAGTCTTTGCCCAGATGTCACCTTTCCAATGTGGCCTGGCTTGACCTACAATTTAATATCGCAAATGGCCCCTTCTCCCAGTGCCGTCTTCCCTTTCTATCGCCGTTTTTTCTTTATCCACAACATTTAGCATTTTCTAACGGACTCAACGACTTACTGATTTACTGTATTAAACGCGTGATGCCAATCCTTGCTCCCTGCCCTCCCAGCCCCTTCAGTGTAAGATCCTTGAGTGCAGGTATCCTTGTCTCCTCATTTTCTTTGTACTCTCACAATATTTGTTGAATGAATGATCTTACCTTTCAGTTTCTTCTTACAAGCTGGTAGCAATTATCACAGGTAAGAGTATATTCATTGTTCTGGTTAGGTTAAATTTTCTTTTCTTCCCAACTGTCCGAGTTCTACAGCTTCTTACGTGTACACTCCATAATATTTTACTTTGACAGACTGCCTGGATTGATGTTTTGTTGTTTTAGCCTATTCCCAAGCTCTGTAAACTTAAATAAAGTACAGCCTTTAACTAAATGAACCTGAGGCTTTGCTTGCCTTTGAAATCCTTTGCAAAATGCACTGGCTGACTATTTGCCCTGCAGCTCCTAATGGAGTCAGCTCCATCCGCAGCCTTCTCTACGGGTCTCTGGGGAAGGAAGATTACACTTCATAATTGTCCTCTTCAGTGAGAAAAGTCACTTTCTGACTGGAAGCTGCAATGACACTCTTGTCTTAGTGTGCAGTACTGTGATACTTCCTGTGGAACACCATTAGACATCCTCTGTGCAAGCAAAAAACTCAGAAGCATTATTGTTTAACCGTTTCCTGTCTGGCTTCTGACCACTCTGCATAAAACTCGGTGAATCAGTCAGTTCAGGCTGCTGTAACAAAGTACCATAGACTCGGTGACTTATAAACACTGGGAATTTATTTCTCAGGCTGTAAGTCTGAGGTCAAGGTGCCAGCATGGCTGAGTTCTTGTCAGAACTCTCTTCCAGGTTGCAGACTGCCAACTTCTCATTGCATCCTCACAT
Source organism: Lyroderma lyra (assembly GCA_004026885.1). NCBI lineage: Eukaryota > Metazoa > Chordata > Mammalia > Chiroptera > Megadermatidae > Lyroderma > Lyroderma lyra. The sequence goes on from PVJL010005858.1 coordinate 93,709, forward strand.
GGCAGAGACCGGACAGGGGAAGCGAGCTTTCTTGTGGGTGCTAATATCATTCATTAGTGCCTGTCATGGCCTCATCTAATCCTAATTATCTCCCATAGGCCCCCCTCCAGAATACCACTATATGGAGGGATGAAGCTTCAACATATGAATTTTGGGGGGATACAAACATTCAGGGGAGTTCCCTGGTGGTGTAGTGGCTTAAGGCTCCGGTGCTATCAGTGATGCGGCCTGGGTTCGACTCCCATCTAGAGAGCTACCCACATACAAAAAAAAAAAAAGCAAAAAAAAAAAAAAAGGCAAACATTCAGTCCACAACACCTTCATTTCCTATTAGTCACAGTACTGACACCTCTATTCTTCAGAGCTCAACTTAAATCTTAATTTTCTAGTAAACCTTTCTTGGGCCATTTATGGTGGGTAATTATCCTTTCTACAAATTTACTGTACCCTGATTATTTTTTTCAAAGTACATATTATAATTCGTAATATATGTTTATTATTTGTCTCTCCCACTGAACACTGGACTGTAACCTGTCATATGTCTATTTTAGTGCCCATTCTGAGTATAGTCATCTAATAAATAAACACATCTGAGGGCTACTGGTATGTTGTCAACCTAAAATACCTACTTAATATATATAATAAGTTGACCTAAATTGGTGCTTATTTAGATGTGGGTCTGTATTTTCTAAATACTGTGGTGTTACATACCCGAGTTATTCCTATATTTAATAACTTATTAATGAATACTTTCTTGATTAGAAGCCCAGACCAAAGCTAGAGCCATTGAGCTGTCAGCATTCATAACTCTTCTGGCTTATGATCATGTCTGTCTTAGAATGTGGCCACAGAAACTAGAAGAGGAGGCATCACCACATATCCATGGGACATCCATTTCCAGTGTTTTGCCATATATATGGAAAACAGATTCCACAGTTTACATAGGTAAGTGACTAAATGTGAACATATTCAGTGCAAGCATCTCCTAGCACATATAAATCTTGAAAGTATTTATAAGTTCAACAAAATCTTTAAAAAATTAAATAGTGCATCCCACAACTTGTACTAGGTCACATTTCATAATGTGTATTTGTACAAAACAATAATAAACCGTACTAAGTCTCTAGATGCCTAATCTCATTTAACCTGACCTCTATGAATTCAGTATTATCATGTTTTCATTTTACAGATGAGAAGATTGAGCTTCAGTGGTTAAATAACTTATCTAAGGTCATGCAATTAGAAAGCAGAAAACTTGTAAATAAAACCATTGATCTTAACCACTTTGCCCTACTCCTTCAGAGGTTTATTCAGATCATCACTTCCTGGTACTATAGCTTATAAAAGTAAGAAATTTTAGTAGATGGAATACAAAAATAGCACTAAATGAACTAGGAAAGAGAACTGTTGTTTTACTTTTTTGGTAATTATCTAAAAACGAAGGCTACAGATCTCCAAGTTAAGAAGGCAGTAAGTTAGCTTTTCACGTAATTTGAGAATAGTACCCACGTTGGGATGGGTGGAATAATGCAGAATTATCTTTATGGGTTTATAGTCATTGTCGTCTCCAATATTGTACACCTACCACCTTGCACTTCTGTCAAGTCAAGGTTATAGAATGCCTATTCTGTAGTCCAAATACCATGCAGAAAACACCCATAAGTAGTCTGTTTTCATGGGACTAATTCATTTTTATAGCTGTTCCCTGAGGCCCTAAACAGAGAACTAGCACTGAAGATGGGATTTCCAAAGTAATTATATCTGACAAACAGCCAAAAAAGTGAGACAGACATTGAAAAATTACAATAAATTAAAAATCCAAAGCTAATATTCCATCAATTCCTATTGTGATTAGTTTAGTTTGGCACTTTTTGAAGTGCAAATCTGAGCTATTTAAGTGATTTGTGTTTCATTTCAGTTTGCAGATGCTTATTTTTTCCTTAGCGAGTTTCTAAGCTTTGGCTTGATTAGCAGCCAGTTGATTTTTATACAAGAGAAGCGTCTCCACTATGAGACAAATTATAGGTTTGTGCCTTGCTGCTTTAAGGGACAAACACTGGTAACTGAACTAGGTTCTGATCGAACAGTAATTTTTGGCCCAACGGTCAAATTTTGGTCAAATGGATCCTTTATGTGTGGAATTCAATATGACTATAGTATAGTGTCTATGAATTCTTAAAAGGCCAAAGAAAACTAAGTGCTTGGACCGACCCCATGGTCTAAAAAACTAAATTTTGGAGCTGTTCGGCTCCTGCACAGGCACCTTTGGGAAGGAGACCAACAAACGGTTAAACCGTCAGGCCGCAGGCACCTGAGCTGGGACCCGGCTGGGAGGGGAACGTGTAAGTCTAAACAGGAGGATCCCAAAGGGAGACTTTTTATGTTACATCAATCCTGGAAGCTGTGCTGTTCTCACTGTGCCAAAAGCTAGAGTGAGATATAAAACTCTTCCAGCTGCTACATTAAACCTCAGCCAAATAAATAAATAAATAAAAAGGAAAGAAAGAAAAAGAAAGAAAGCAAAAGCACCACTATAAAATGTTGAACAGGACGGGGTCGTCCCCAGGAAGTAGGCAACTGCAGGAGCCATTGTACTCAGTTATCCATCCACGTACACCAAGGCTTAAAATGAAACCAGTGAGGAGAATGGACTTTTTTTTTTCTTTAAATTCATATAAGGGCAAACTACCACAAACTACCACAGTTCCGGTCTTCTTAGACCATTGATAAAGAAACAGTGTGGAAAGAGTGGACTTGGAGCAGATGTAGACAGAGAATTGGACAATTTCTCCATTTGCTCTCAGAAGCCCTGATGACGAAGAGTCGATCTTGTTGAATTAGAAAGAAATGGAATTCAGTAAGGATGATAAGCAGGCAAGGAAAGAATAAATCCACGTGAGCCTGTGAGGACCTGGGCATGGCCCAGATGGCTGGGGTTTCATCCTGACAAAGAAGGATTGATTAACCAATCACTACCAGCACAATACTGTTTAGTTTTTGATGCTAATTGCATTACAGGTACTTCTCAAGTAAATAGTATATAGTTCTTAATGCATGGTGCCTGATTGATTCATTCTCAGTGAGCATTTGTGGTGTTTTTAACAGAATTCCAAGTTCCATATTAGAGAATTCCAAGTTATCTCTAACCATACCTAAAGAAGTTAAAGTATTCTGGTATTAACGAAACGCAGAAAAGTTAGAGGGTTTTAAACAATATTAGCTTTTGGTAAAGACAAAGACTTGAATTAGATAGACCTTTGAATGGTATTCAATGTGAACAAACTAAATAAACTACTCAAATACTGCGGAACAGTATGGGAATAAGGTCAATTCCTGTCAGCGTGTTACGAGTTACACAAGTGACTATTGTAATCTGTGATGCAATGTCAGTTAGAATAGGAGGAGGCAGCTGCTCTGTAGAGAGTAAATGAAGCTGCCAGTTGTTCAGGGTGTTTGTGAACTACCTGCCTCTTACTAGATAACAAAACACAAGCCTCCTCTTGATATAACTGAGCACAGCACTTAGTTGACGCCAACCTGGGTATGCATTTTCTTCCTACTTGACATCAGTATGATTTCATAAACAATTACACATGTATTTTTTCAGCATTTTTTAGAGGAACATGAGTTTTGAAGCATGGTATGTGCAGAAGCATTTGAATAGTACATAAGATACAAAAAACAAATAGAAATAATTGTGTACTGTTTACACACTGAAATATCAAAGTATGAGACACATGTAACTTGTCTTCATGCTGAAAGCAGTTGCTTATCATTTTAGCTTGTGAAAAGGCATTGCTGACTGGATTTGGACAATTAGGTCAAAGAGAGCTCTTTGAAATAGAACTCAGCCAATTCCTCTATTGCAGATAGTAGTTTGTTTACACGAGCTATCAGAATTCAAAAGCTGAACTTCAGTAATAGTTGATGAAGCACTTCATAAATAGCACAAGTCAATTGAAAAATGAATTACTCATGGTTTGTGACCCAAATGAAATAACAACGATGAACTCATCACAAAAATGTCTAGGAATGGGAGAAAATGTAGCAAGGGCAAAATATTCTTAACAGACTATGTAAGCTGACAAGACTATGACTTTGGAAGAAGGAAACTTGACTCTACCATGAAATACGCTTAATTCTAGAGCTTCTCTGAAGTAAGTCATGCTGAATATTTTGGACCACTCAACACACACATGTTAAGCGTGTTTACCTTTACTATTTAATTGGTTGAAATTATATACTCGAGATAAGGTGATATAATGGATAAATACTTTAAAATACCCTTTGATTCTAAGATGGTTGAAAAGCATGTTTTACTTTTTATTTAAAATGTTGTAAATGGTGTTTTGCTCAAGACTGAATCCACCATGAAATCATATTGCTTGAAGGAGTTCCAAATGTTGTAGAATGCATTTTCTAGTTAAATATTCGTGACAAGTTCCTACAATTTTGAACGATAGTACACATATGAATTTTTCTTATTGTTCAGTTTTGCCTGCACATATAATGATGGGAGGACAAAAGAAAGAAATTGAGACCCAAGGGGACTTGCTAATTATAAATTTAGAATTAGCTGATTTTATTTTTGAGGAAAGTAAATACACTGAATGCATGAAGGTAGCCAGAAAGTACCTACAAACCTGTAGTGGATTTTCAGCTTTATTTATATGGAACTACAGCTGTGGTCACACATCATCCTACTTTTAGTAAACAGTCAGCAGATATTCAATTTGCATCAGTAGTTACACTGAGCTGATTCCGAAGTTCTGTTGCTCATAATTTGTTTTTTATTCCCTCCTAAGGTTGCCTCTGACAGTGTATCTAGTACATATAATTAGTCATATCCCTCATCATTCCTCAGTGGGGGTAGATTAAGTTCAGTTTTCTCACAACAGGCAATCCCCAATATTGCAACTGCTGTCCCAATTATCTGGATCTTGTAGACTTATCCTTGCATCCTTGGTGTCCTACACAATGACAGCCACTCAGTAAGTACATGTTAATTACATGTTAGGCTCTCAGTAAATACATGTTAAAACAAGAGTCTCCGACTCCTGCTCAGCTGGGTACAACTCTCTCTTTCTGTTGACTACAGAGATTCTCATTTTTGCCCTCTCCTATTTAAATGCTGCAGAACACAATGTAAGCTGCTTTGATGACACTGTCTTCTCATCCCATTTCATAGATCACTCAAGTGATGGTGGTTAGTGAGGGACACTCAGTGACTTCTGGGGCAAAGAGGGAAAGTTAGGAGGAGAGGGGAACACTCCCGTACTGCTGATGCCCAGCATCCCTCTTCTCTCTCCCCTCGATACCCACTAACTTCCCACATTCTTATTTTCGGGCCTTTGGAGCAGCAGCTCCAAGAAGATATCCATCAGGTAAAGTGGAGTCCCCACATCTGCTGCAAAAAGTTATTATACAAAAGACATGCCCCTGCATTCAAGGGTGGGGGGTGGGGGAACTCTGAAGGCATTTTCCAAGAGAAATTTTATTCCCTTTCATGATTAGTTTTGATAATTACTGTTTCTAGTATGCGTTAGTAGCACTATGGAGAAAAGAAACAATTTTGCCACATCTCCAAAAGTTATCTACCATCTCAAAAGTGTTTTGAATTTTTGTGTTTTTTAAATATGAATAATCTTTTAAATTCTACCAATTTGACATGTAAAATGCTGTAAGTTGATCTGTTAATAAGAGAAGGATTTTGGATGCTCTGGTGTACCACCCTAATCCCCCGTCATTATTAATGAACTCACTTTCAGCTGCTGGCAGTGTTCTCTGAAGGCTCCTTCCCTCACTTACGTCCAAAGTTACACCTGCTTCGTCGGATTGGTCCTTTCCTGGTGATGGTCAATGGAGTCAAAGACCTGACCCCCTTGTTTCGTTTGGGACAACTCTGAAGGGCAATCTGAGTCCCACAGCTCCCTGTGAGGTATGAGCTGCAGCTGCTTCTCAGTTTAACTACTCCCTTTGTCCAATCCTGCTCCCCTCACTCCCTTGTGACACAACCCCCAGTTTCTTCCACACAATTTTTCATTTCACAGGGAACCCAAGCTAAAGTAAAGAAAAATAATATATTGCTTATGTCAACTTAGGCTAGGTAATCTCGCACGACTCTAATAATCATATATTACAAACTCTAAGAGCATGTTGGAAATAATTGCTTGCTGCACAAAATTAATTTTGTTATGTTCATGATTATTTACATTTACTATATATTCATTTGGACCAATAATGATATCTTAGAAACATATAATTCTTTTACTATGATTTTTTTTTTCGCTAAAAATGGTATGAGAACCAGGAGTTGAGGGCAATTACTTATTGCATAACATTCCCAAGTTACTATTGAAAATGCAGGAAGGGCTACATCATTAGAACCTAACCTTTAACACTGACATGAATCTTAGAAGAGAACAGGATACGTCAAAAACCTTGGCCTTGAGTATTAATGACTTTTTCCTAAGATGAAGAACTGTTATCTTCTTTGGCAAGCACCTTCAAAAGCATCTCATCATTGAATAGGCTACACTGCCCTGTCTTTAAATACCTTTTGCTTAGCACTTCTCACCATACTCTAATTTCAAAATTAGCTATGTCTATTATAAGAGATTTCTACATACTCAGCCTCAAAAACTCCATTTACCCAAGAAATATTTATTTGTCACATGTTGTGTATTGAATACTGTTTTAGGTACTAGAAATACAGCAACAAATAAAATAGAAGTTCATGCCCTTATATTCTCATTACCTTCTAGTTTACATCCTAATGGGTAAAAAGTATATTAAGCTAGATAAATAAGAAATGTATATAGTGTGTTTACCCAAAGTAAATACTAAAGAAAAAGAAAGTAGGGAAGGGAGATAGATGGTTTAGTGATCAGACTAGCTACTGAAATTCAGATGAAGTGACCAGGAAGACAGTAGTTGTGGGAGAGAGCTGTGTAACTATTTGGAGAAAGAGCATTTCAGACAAGGGGACAAAAGAGTGAAAAGGTCTCCAGGCTAAAGGATGCTTGATGTTCATATGAGGAGTCTAGTGTGACTGCAGCTGAGTGGACACTCTGAGCAGCGGTTGGAGATGGAGTCCCAGAGATGAAGACTGAGTGTGTGAGGGGCAGATCTAGTGCATTTTAAGTCCAAGGAAGGCTTATGCTCTATGTCAGTGGTTCTCAACTATTTTGCACTTGTATACTCCTTTTAAACCCATGTCTATAAATTGTACCCCTTGTTTTTAAAAACAGCTAATTCTAAATACTGACACTTTTGTTCTGTGTCTATCTTAATGTAAAATAGTGGAAATGAGGTAGTAGGTTAGGAAAGAAAAATTACTACACTAAAAGTAAAAATCACAAATTTAATTTTACAATATTCCTAACAGTTAAATATTTTTAAAAATTTATTTTTATTGTTAGACTTATTGGGGTGAATCTGTTAGCAAGGATTACATAGGTTTCAGGCATACAATTCTACAGTGCATTGTCAACTTGATGTATAATCAGTTCACCACCTAATGTGACTTCTCTTTCCATCACCTTATATTTAGCTTCCCCCCCTCCTCTCCCACCCCTCCCCTTTCTCCCCTCCCTAACCCACTCGTCCCCAAATAAACATTAAACTATTGATTGTGTCCATGGGTTGTTTGTTTGTTCATTTTTTTCTTTATTGCTTTCAGTTTTATATTCC